>CAJUXJ010001768.1:0-42847 GCA_910589775.1 Avena eriantha
TAAAGGGCACAAACTTTTTTACCAAGATCATTTAAAGCCCTATACCACGTTCTAGTTTTTCATTCCTGTGGGTGGTACAATATTCTTCTTCAATTTGATTATTCTCACAAGGTCTATGTATTCCACAAAAATTAACATGCTTATAAGAAATAGTACTTTCATAGGTTTGAGCATGTTTATTGCTATCATTAATAACAATTTCATTTTCCATGCAAGTGTCTTTAAAAGGCTCATGATACATGTCCCATTTTTCTTTAGGAGCATTAATATGAGAAGAAAAGGCTCTAAAACAATCAATAATAATTTGAGGATCAAGACCATATTTAGCACTAAGCTCTTGAAAATCAGCAGTTTCAGCGAAAGACTTAATGCAATCATACTCATAGTTTATACCTGGTTCTTTACCTTTGTTGTTATCCCAATCTTCGGTATTGCTTTGAATTGTTTCAAGAAGATCCTACTTAGCTTTGACCTCCTTACTTGTGAAGGATCCCTCTAAACAAGTATCTTGATAGTCCTTGTAATGTCCTGAAAGCCTTGCATAGAAATTATTAATAAGAATATTACCGGGGAGCTCATGAATGGGACATTTGAGCATTAGTGACTTCAATCTCCCCCATGCTTGGGCAATACTTTCTCCATCATGTGGCTGAAAATTATAAATATAATTCCTATCTTTATGAATTTCAAGAGGCGGACAAAATTTAGAGTAAAAGAGAGATTCAAGTTCCTTCCACTCCAAATGATGAGGATAATCTAGTAGCTCATACCACTCCCTTGCTTTGCCCTTAAGTGAAAAAGGGAATAGCTTCCTCTTAACTTGGTTCATTGAAATACCTGCACACTTGAACAACTCGCATAATTCGTGTATAAAGAGTAAATGATCACCAGGATGGACAGTTCCATCTCCCAAATAATAGTTGTTCATAACATGTTCAACAATTTTTATACGTATTCTAAAAGAGATGCTATCAGTATGTGGATTTAAAATATCACAAGTATCATTAGAATTACCACATATGGGAGATAAAGTATCATCAGAGCAAATTTTCTTCTTTAAAGTTGGGGAACTAAAACGATCATTTTCATAAAAACTAACTTCCCCAAGCTTATACGTTTCCATAGCATTAGTACCAAAGGTTTTCAAAAGATTCATACTAATAACATTGCTATTAGCATGCAAAGAAAGTTCCATGGTTTTTTAATTTTCTTTTCAGACAATTCATGTTCTACATTAGGAAAAATACTAAAAAGCTCTCTATTTTGTTGTTGTTTTCCATTAAGCCTAACTAGTGAAAACAAGAAACAAAAAGACAAAATTGCAGAATCTAAAGGAAATAACTTCGAGCACTCACACCGGAGGATGTGAGTACCTTTTACCTTACCTCCCCGGCAACGACACCAGAAAAGAGCTTGATGTCTACGCACTTCTATTATTGTAAACAGTTGTTGGGCCTCCAAGTGTAGAGGTTTGTAGAACAACAGCCAGTTTCCCTTATTATTGTGAACAACGTTTATCGAACTCAGGGACGAAATGGTCAAAGGTATTCCCTCTCAAGCAATCCTGCAATCAAGATACAAGAAGTCTCTTGTGTCCCCAACACACCCAATACACTTGTCAGGTGTATAGGTGCACTAGTTCGGCGAAGAGATGGTGAAATACAAGTGGTATGGATATAAGACAACGATGCCAGAATATAGCTTGATGGCGTGGAAGAGACTAAAGGCAAACTTAAATAAGATGGAAGCAAGCAAACATGTAAGAAATCTAGTTGCAAACGAAGTTTCAATGCTTAGAAACAAGGCCTAGGGATCATACTTTCACTAGTGAACACTCTCATATAAATATCTTATCTTTATGATACTACTCTAAACTACTCTCTGGTTGGACACTCTAATCCATGGTAGGGCTATACCAGCACACCTCAAAGTAAGCCTTTCCCATCTAGATAACCCCACACTGTCACCTTGAGCACTAGATGGTTCCAACAAACACCACAATTTCATAGAAACATCCAACTCCAAAATAACTCATAACAAGTAATTGAAATCCCTAGCCTAAGTGCCACCATGGTGTGCACGCTGTCACTTTCACACACATGGGGAGAGCAGAGATCTATTAAAGCACTTGAGTAGCAAGGTAGATCTACTTGATTACAAAGCTCATGATCACAATATGATCATGCATAGAGAGAGAGAGATGAACACATAGCTACTGGTAGAAACCTTAGCCTCGAGGAAGAACTACTCCCTCATCATCATGGGAATCAGCAACGACGATAAAGATGGTGGTGGAGATCGATGGAGATGGCTCCGCGGGTACTTCCCCGTCCCGGCAGGGTGCCGAAAAGAGACTTTATGTCCCCCGAATCTCCCCTTCGGTGGCGGCGGCGCTGCGGAACTTTTCATGGCTGGAGGCTGTTCGATCTAGGGTTTTTGCATCGGGAGGCATCTTATAGGCAAAGAGGCAAGGTCGGTGGGCGGCCAGGAGGCCCACACCACCTAGTGGCACGGCCAGGGCTAGCCCGCGCCACCATATGGTGTGCACACCTAGTGCCCTACTCCGTCTCTACTTCGTGTTTCCGTGTTGCTCCGAGGAAAATAGGCATATTAACTTTTGTCCCGTCCAATTCCGAGAATATTCATTTTCTGACTTTCCTGGACCAAAAAAATCAGAAAACAGGCAGCTGGCACTGTGGCATCTTGTTAATAGGTTAGTCCAAGAAAGTATATAAAAATACTCCAAAGTGTGGGCAAAACATAAGAAAGTAGATAAAACCCAAGCATGGAACATGAAAAATTATGGATACGTTAGCAACGTATCATCCGTCCTTTCAAATTTGAACTTGGATGGTTACTTCAGGATGGTTTCTAGGATATGGTACAAGCAGTTTGGGAAAGACCGATTGTTGGTCATACCCCAATCCAAAGGTGAATAATAAAGTGCGTATGTTACGTAAACACCTTGTGTGATGGGCGCGGCACACAATCGGTATACTGAAGAAAGAAAACTTAGACTTTCAACTACTATTGATGAACTCTAAGATTTAGCAGAAACCCGGGTGCTAACTCCACAGGAAATTGAGCTTAAAAGCTAATCAAATGCAGAGATAGCTCAGTTACTGCGCTAAGAGGAACTCAAATGGTATCAGTGTTATAAATTGCAGTTTATTTTGCATGGGGAATTGAATACTAGATACTTCCACAGTGTGGCCAACGGAAGACAGAAGAAGAACCTTATTTATTCCTTAATGGATGATGATGTGGTGATTGAGGAACATGAACAATTGAAATCGTACATTACTAGTTACTAGAAAGGTCTATTTGAGGAACCAGAGGAAGGTTCCTTCTTGATGGATGGATCCCAAACAGACGATATACCCTAGATTTCGGATGAGGAAATCAATTTTTGACCGCTCCCTATACTAAGGACGAAGTCAAATTAGCTTCTTTCTAGATGGAACACAATAAGGCCCCTAGTCCGGATGGTTTCCCAGCGGAGTTTTATTAGACCTTTTAGGATGTCATCAAAACAGATCTCCTTGACATGTTTAGTGCTTTGCACGCGGGACAATTAGATTTGTTCCAGTTGAATTTTGAGAGATTGTCTTATTACCTAAGATTAATGAAGCATAATGGATCCAATAATGTAGACACATCTGTCTTCTTAATGTTAGTTTTAAGATTTTCACCAAAGTTGCTACCATTAGGTTAAATTCAGTAGCTGATCACGTAGTTTGCCCTTTGCAAGCAGCTTTTATGCAAGGTCACAACATACTTGACAGTGTGGTTACCTTACATGAAACGGTTCATGAACTACATAGGAATAAATTGAATGGGGTAATCCTAAAAATCAATTTTGAGAAAGCCTATGATAAAGTTAAATGGCCTTTTCTCCAGCAAGCTCTTTGTATGAAAGGCTTTTTAGCTAAATGACATGCCTTAATCAATAGATTTGTGGCTGGAGGTAGTGTTGCCATCAAATTCAATGACGATGTTGGAAAATACTTCCAGACCAAAAAAGGGCTAAGACAAGAAGATCCATTATCGCCAATGATGTTTAATATAGTGGTTGATATGTTATCAATCTTGATTGAGCGCACAAAATCAGAAGGCCAAATTGAAGTTGTGATTCCCCACCTTGTGGATGGGGGTTTATCTATACTTTAATATGCCGACGATACAATACTCTTTATGGATCATGATCTTGAAAAGGCAAAGAACCCGAAACTCATACTTTCAGCATTCGAGCAACTTTAATGATTAAAAATAAACTTCGATAAAAGTGAATTCTTTTGTTTCGGCGAGGCCCAGGATGCGGCTGACCTTTATAATGAGATTTTTGGTTGTAGTCATGGTGTTTTTCCGATTAGATATTTGGGAATTCCGGTCCATTACTGAAGGCTTACAAATGCTAAATGGAAAATTGTCAAGCAAAGACTACAATTGCGTTTGAGTAGATGGAAAGGTAAATTGCTCTCTATAGGGGAAGATTGGTACTCATTAATTCAGTACTCAGTAACATGGTACTGTATATGATATCTTTCTTTCAACTACCAAAGGGTGTCTTGAAACAGTTGGATTATTTCCGATCAAGATTCTTTTGGCAGGGACATAATGAGAAAAATAAATATAGACTGGCTAAGTGGAGTGTGATGTGTCAGCCAAAAGAACATGCTGGGCTAGGTATTCATGATCTGGAGATCAAGAATACATCCCTACTTAGTTAGTGGCTCTTCAAGTTATTAACTAAAGAAGGGATATGGAAAACCCTAATTAAAAGAAAATATGTTCGTTCAAAAGCATTGTTCCAAATGGTTTGGAAACCTGGTGACTCTCACTTTTGGGCAGGCCTAATGGCGTCGAATCAACATTTCCTTAGCGTTGGTACATTTTCAATTAAGGATGGGTCTCAAATAAGGTTTTGGGGGGATAAGTGGCTGGGTAATGCTACACTCCGAGAACAATATCCTACAGTGTATTCCATTGTCCACTATAAGGAGGAGACGATTTCCACCGTGTTGGAATCGTTTCCACCCAATATGACATTTAGGAGAGATTTGATTGGCACTAGACTTGACTCTTGGATCATGCTGCTACAACGGTTGGCACATGGCAATGTTCTATCGGAGGAGCCTGGTGAATTTCGATGGAATCTAACTGAGAATGGTTCGTTCTCTGTTAGTTATTTATACAATGCATTTCTCCAGCCGGTTATGCCAATTTTAGATAAAAAGATGATCTGGAATATGAAGATACCTCTTAAAACAAAATTAGGAGACGCAGTATCTGCTCGCATAAAACTAAGGAGAGAACATGTGTCCCTGCGTAAGTGTTGCTTTGAATTAGCTATAGAAAACTACTGAATTAATAATAATCATAGTCTCACCATCAAAAAGGCTCACCATCCTCTCGCTTTCACCTAGGGCATCCTTTCAGCTATTCAGATTCATGCCTTGTCAAATCTATGGTACAACTCTTGGTCCCTGGAGGACCTAGCAGAAAGTAGTTGATGATTCATGAGTGCATATTTGCATCATGTTTTACATTACTATTTTGCATTGTAGATGTAGGATCTTGGTATTTTACGGTGCTCGTGCGCACATTTTATGTATGTTTTACCCAGGATCATGACAGATGATGGATCCAATGGATACAATTATTAGAGCAGTTGTACTATGGAGAAAAGGAGTCAAAAACAACGTAAATCGCTTATTTGGAAAATATTAATAATACTAGAAGAAACCAGAAGCGAACAAGGGAGGCAGAGAGCCCAATGACCAACTATATGACCGGAGCAACTCTTCCGCCCGTATAGCTCTAGCCGTATAGTTGGTGCTGCCTCCGCCTCGTCAAATAGTTTCATCCCGTGCAATTGGTTCGGAGAGACAACATACAGAACACCCAGAAATCGCAGAAACCTCACCTTAGGAAGGCATCTGGAGGGGGAACTCATCCGCAAGGGATCCATCTTCGCCCTACGTAGATCCAGGAGGCTAAGGCATCGATCTTCATCATCCACCGCTGCATCACCACCATCTCCATCCATCCCATCTATATCTTGTCTAGATCTTGTTGTAATTCCTATACTCGTTGTGGATTTATACAAGTACTATTCATCTATGATTATTTCCATTACTATTGCTATGATGTTGATTGCCTCCATGCCTGAATAGATCATTAGTTCTTGGGGATATGGAGAAACCCTAGTATGAGATTGAAATAAGATAAAGTCTATTGTAATATTCATCGTTGTGACCATGTGTTACATTTTCTACATATTGATGTTGAGAGAAGTCGACCTCTCAATATTTGCCTCTCGTGGGGACTTGATGGAGGAAATTACTTGTTGGTAGACGGAGGCGTGCTAGCACTTACAGTGACTATAAAGCTGTTGACACCCCTTATGTATCAATTTGGGAAACCGAGGAAACTCACGGAACACTATCTATCCCATGGGATACGTCCTACGGGACTACGTCCCTTAATAGCGTGGTAATTCGATTGATGTCGGGCTGCTATGGTTATGAGGATGATGTGAGCAGCGGTGTTGCCTATTCGTCCAAATACGGAGTTCCTCCCACACATACATAGTTGAGAATGTTCATGATGATAATCTTTATCTTAGATCTTTACAATACTAGTGGTGTATCCGCTACTCTCTGAGAATGCTTTTTCCCTACTCTCTCCTACATACACGATACTTACTTTTTGTATTAAGTTATTTTGCTTTACTTTATTATTGTTCTTATACCCAAAACCCAAAAACACCTTTTACACAATACTCGCATTTTATCTTGTCACTTAGAACTTCATCTAGCATTTCTATCATAATATTTATTTTAAGAGTTATTAGACTTCAGACTCCTGCTCCCTGTGGGATCGATATCTTTATTTCAAAACTAGCTACAAACGATCTGGGCACTTGCAGTCATCAAGCTATTTTCTGACGACATTGCTAGGGAGCTAAGCGTTGTAGGTCTTTTAGTTTTTGCTTATTTATTTTTGTCTTGCTAAATTTTGTTTTGAGTTACAGGTTTCCACCAACATGATGGAGTTTGAGCATATGACTAGTGCTAGCCCAGTCAACCACTTTGGGAAGCCCTATGATATTTATAAAAAAGACAACTCCAATAAGAAGACAAGGGGGTTTGAAATAAATCCTCTACTACTTAGTATTCTACATAAGATGCAATTCACTGGAGATGAAGAAGATCCTGATCCATATGAGCCTATTGCATGTTTTGAAGATATATATATGTGGCACTTTTCTATTAACGGGATATATCGTTGATGAGGTAAGGGTTAAACTTTTTAGTCAAACTTTGACAAGTACAGCTCTCTCATGGTATAGATCTCTACCCCCTGAAGCCACTACTACTTGGGATAATCTAGCATGTGAATTTCTATCTAAATATTATCTATTATCAAAATCTTTTGGAATCAGGCGTTTATATTATAATGATTGGAAGAATCGCTCTAATGAAGGACTAGTAAGAGCTTATATTAGATTTAAAGATTTACTACGACTATTTTCTCATCATGATTTTCTTGAATGGTATTTGTTACATATCTTTTATGGTGGTTTAATTTAACCTAATAAAATTGAACTAGACTCTTTCACGGAAGGAGCCTTTATGAATCTTCATATACCTAAAGCTTGGGCTTTACTTAATAGAATTCGTGATCATAGAGTTTCATGGAATTTTGGTCTAGCAGGTGAAGGAGGCGTAGAAATAGAGAATCATTGTATTCATGACTATAATAAAAAAGGCCATGTTAAAGAATTATCTAAAGAACTTTATTTGGATTTAGATCTTGTGTTGCAAGTTGTTAAAGCTTTTACAGAACATATTAAAGCTCCAAAGGAGGGTCCAGTCAAGTATGATCCACCACCCGAACTAGAAAAGAAAATAGAAGATAAAGCAACACTGGCCTCCGTAGAACCAATATATGAAGTGCATTTTCCTAACACTGCACAAAAGCATATTTTTGAGTATGAACAGGTTAAAGCAGTACAGTAAAAGAGGGAAGAAGAAAGCATGCAAGAAGTCGTGGAACATCTGAAGGAAACCAAAGATGAAAAGGTAACCAAGGAAGCAATTATGGCTATGTACTCACATTGTAACTTAGTTGAACTTGATGTAAAGACTTACATATTGTTGAAGGTAAAACAAAGGTAAAAGATGTGGGTAAGCCTATTCTTCCCTGCATATTAAAATAAACCTCTCATTATGGTTTATGTGATCTTGGCACTGAAGGTAATGTTATATCTTATGATTTCTACCTAGAAATAAAAGAAGAAATAGAACCAGCTACAATTGAAAATACTGATATGACAATTATGTTAGCTAATAAGAACCTTAGAATTCCAATGGGAGTAGTTGACAATGCAATTGTCACAATTGGCAACAAAAACTTTCCTATCGATTTTGTAGTTGTTGATATGCCAGCAAACACTCTTTGCCCTATTATATTTGGAAGAAAACTTTTTGGGTGATATAGGTGCCTATGTTAATTTCAAGAAGGAGATTATGACTCTTAAGCTGGGGAACAGAAAAGAAATTCCATTTTTCCAAATTTAAAGATAGGCCTCAACAAATACAAGAAGAAGAGGAAGAGAAAACTATTGAAGAAATGGCGGCTCTTTTCTTTAGTAATCTAAAAGAAGAAATAAACGAAGATCCAAATTATGAAGAAATAGTTAGTGGAGGACAAGTCCCTAGAAGAACTAGAAGATGAATTTGATTCACTTCCCATTTTGGAACATCCAACTGATGAGGCTTTTGAAGAGCCAGAAAAGAGGGGGATGAGGAATTACCACCCCCAGAGTTGAAGACTCTACTAGAAAATCTTAAATACAGGTTTTTAGATGATACAATAAATTCCCTGTTATTATTAGTGCTAAACTTTCAGGAGAAGAAGAAGAAGAACTCATGAGGATACTTAAGGAGCATCGCCAAGCCTTTGGGTACTCAATGGATGACTTGAAGGGCATCAGTACCATGATAGCCATCCATCGAATATTCATGGAAGAAGGTGCAAAACCAGTTGCAGAGTTTAATAGAAGATTAAAGCCTCAAATGAAAGAAGTGGTGGTAAGAAAGAAATTATACGCCTACTAGACGCAGGTATAATTTATCCTGTTAAAGAGAGTGATTGGGTAAGTCATGTTCACTGTGTTCCTAAGAAGGGCGGTTTTACTTTTGTTCCTAATGAAAACAATGAACTAATACCTACTAGAACTATTGTTGGGCACATGATGTGCATAGACTTTAGGAAATTAAATTAAGAAACTAGGAAAGATCACTATCCATTACCATTCATAGATCAAACTTTAGAAAGGTTAGCAAACCATACTCATTTTTGCTACTTGGACGGATACTTTGGTTTCTCTCAAATAGCTATTCATTCGGATGAGCAACTTAAAACAACTTTCATAAGTTCTTACGGTTTACATGCTTACCGACGTATGCCTTTTGGTCTATGTAATGCTCCAGCTACTTTTCAACGATGTATGACTGCTATCTTTGCGGCTTTTATAGAACTTATAATGGAAGTATTTATGGATGACTTTTCTGTCTATAGAACTTCATTTACTAGTTGCTTGGATAATCTCAATAGAGTTTTGTAGCATTGTGAAGAAACTAATCTTGTTCTACACTGGGAGAAGTGTCACTTTATGGTCAAAGAAGGTATAGTCCTCGGACACAAGGTATCATGTAAGGGAATTGAAGTTGATAGAGCTAAGGTTGAAGCAATAGAGAGAATGTCGCAACCTAGGGATATTAAAGGTATAAGAAGTTTTCTTGGTCATGTGGGTTTTTATAGAAGATTCATTAGAAATTTCTCTAGGATATCTAAACCTCTAACTAACCTCTTGCAAAAGGGAATGAGATTTAATTTTGATGATAAATGTCTTGAAGCCTTTAATAAACTCAAAAATGCTTTATCTCGTCCTCCCATTATTAAACCACCTATCTAGGATACAACCTTTGATTTAATATGTGAAGCTGGTGATGATGTTGTAGGAGTAACTCTAGGACAACATATTGGTTGTAGATTTAATATTATACATCATGCTAGTAGAACTCTCAATGGTGCTCAAAAGAATTACCCTAAGGAAGAAGAAAAGGAACTTTTTGCTGTATTTTTCTCTTGTGATAAATTCCGTTCCTATATAGTTGATGCAAAGGTAAGAGTTCACACAGATCGTGATGGCTTAAAAGAACTCCTTGAAAGGAAAGACCATAAGCCAAGGTTGATCTGTTGGATTCTTTCACTTCAAGAATTTGAGTTGAGTTGCAGATTATGCAGAGGCAAGAAATAAAAATGTTAGATGCAGTGTCCATGTTTGCCCAGGAAGACACCAATCTTATTGAGAGGAACTTTAGTCCTGGTGATTTTTGTTTACGGGAACTACTTGATAAACTAAAGTCAATTCCTCCAAAAGATAAGAGTCTCTGTTGTGGGAGGAACTCTTCATCCCCGAATAAGCAAATGGTAAGTACAAGGTAAGTGTTCTTACCCAATAAGTGATTTATTTTCACAAATTTTACTCCTAAAAAATCTGCCTTTGAAATCCTTGTGTTTTTCTAAAGTTTTAGAGGGGTTTTACCAACTATACGGGCGGAGCTATACGATCAGAGAGGCAGCTCCCGCCGTATAGTTGGTCGTTAAATTCTATGTATCATCTTTGTGAAATTGTTTTCGATATCTGAGCCTATACGGTAGCAACTATACGACCGGAGGAAAAATTTCGGCCGTATAGTTGGTCGTTGAACTCTCAGATAGTTTTGCTTTTTGGTGTCTGTATCTATACGGTTGCAACTATACGACCTGAGCAAAAATTCCGGCCGTATAGTTGGTCGTTAAACTCTCAGACACTTTTGATTTTTGTGTTTGTATCTATACAGTCGCAACTATACGACCTCAGCAAAAAATTCGGCCGTATAGTTGGTCGTTAAACTCTTAGATACTTTTTTGTTTGATCTTTCATTTATTCATTAAAAAACGTTATTGTCGGTTCCAAGTCGTGATTTAATCGACATGGACTCGAGATATTTGGAAATATCTGCCCGAAACCAACTATACGGCCGAACCTATACGGTTCGCGTTCGTATAGTTGGTTGTTACGCGGTAGGACACTTCCAAATCCGTGATTTCTTTCCCTGTTTTATTTGGATTCTTTGCTTGGATGACAATTTGGTGTTTCTCACGAGTTTTACCGACCTCTGACCCCCTTATATGCTGCCATTGTTTTTCTCTCTAATCGCAATCTACAGAAACCAATCTAGCGATGCAGTATCCCGTCCCAGGCCGTGGAAAACCCATGAGGCTCATTGCTCCTTCCAGGGACCGCTCTAGCAGCCCGTCCATGGAGGACGATGACGAGGAGGTGGAGAGGTTTAGCCCAAGGTACAAGGAGTACGTCGAGCCAAGCTACTTCAACAATGATTCTAACGATGATGTGGTTGAATATGATCCACTGGAGATCAATTGGGTGGCAATGAAGAAAGCTCAACAAGAGAGAGAAGATCGCAAACCACATGGAAAAGGGCGTGTGGAGACGGTCAAGATCATCACTACGGATCAAAGGCTGCACACACGTAAGGAATTATCTAATATTGGTGCAGGTGCTAGCAAAGAAGGGGAGCTTCTGCTCTTGAAGCCAACCATTAGTGCTCGTATGAAGGTTAAGCCTCAAGAAGAGTGGAGGTACGATTTCCACATCCCCGATCCATCAGTTATGGATGAGGAAGAAGAAGCTGTCCCCAGGACCAAGGATCGCGTGCGTGCACTAGAGATATATCAGAAGCAGGAGGTACTCCATCGCGTTGAATTCCGTCACCATCTCAATGAGATGGAGAAGAAGGAGGACCTCATTCCATTGGTGACCAAACTCGCAGATAGAGTGGACACTCTACAATCTGATCTCCGCGGGTGCTATAGCCTCATAACTACTCTGGAGGAGACCAACAAGAAGCTACGCACCACGGTGTTACATGCCATGGCGCCATGTTGATCTACAACAATCATGGTATCAAATAATCGCAAGGGATTATTTGATCCCGCCTGGCTTGATTCCAAGCTTGGGGAGATCTTTAAGACCTTGTAATCTATCCTATAAGTTATTATTATTATTTTTGCATTAGTTCAAACTAGAAATAAAGTTTGCATCATTAGAATTCCCTTCAGGAATAGTCGATCCCTTTTATGAAATTCCGAGTTTATTATTATATATGGAGCAATATTGAGTTTGTGTTTGCTTTATTGATATATGAATGACTTGAGTATGATTTTACTTGCACTTGATGATAGCAATAGGAGTCTTCCACACCATTGGTATTAATGGAATATATAAAGATAATTTGGTCAATATGTTGTAAGTCTACGGTTTGATTCATAAAGAAAAAATTATATATACAATTAAGTTGAAAAAGAAACTTGAACAAAGGAAAATAAAAGTGCTATCCAAGTAGACTGAGAACAAGTCGAGGAAGAACCTCCAAGTCATAAGAATGCTTCATATATAGTTGGAATTTGATAATTGAGATCGTTGAACTTTGAATTCCTACATAATGTGGAATATATGGCTAGCTCCTTTGCACAACACTTAAAACAAAAGTGTGATCATATATGCAAAAAAAAGAGTGAATGTGCAAAGAGCAATTAGGCATATACCACTATATTGTAGTATTACAAAGAGATACTTTTGAGATTTTGAATCCCAAGTGAATACGTTGATCCTAAAAACACTTGGGACTACCTCATTAACTCATTTGGTTGAACTGGATTCTTTTACACTATGTTGAGATTCATCTTTTATAAACTGTTGATAAGTAAGGTGTGGAAGACTTCTAAATACTCCCTCCATTCCTTAATATAAGGTGTATAGTTTTTTGTGAAAAAATCCATAATATAAGGTGTATAGAGAATTTGGGATTTGTTCCTCTTATTTAGGAGGCAATTAATCTAATCAGAAGAGAGAGGATACCCATATTTTGTATGTTCCCTCTATATCACATCAATCACCTTCGGTATTCATGTCCTAAAGCAAAGAAATTTGCCCTCCCAGTCTGTGCGCTAATATTCGTGCAAGAAAACTATACACCTTATATTAAGGAACGGAGGAGTAATATATTCAGGTGGTTCGAGTAACGTACTATTTATGAACTTATTTCCATGTATCGTACATGATAAACACATGGTACAATTGCCTCATTTATTTTATCGACTTAGCTTCATGAATATGAGGATCACATCCATTAAGCTAAAAAGTTGCTCGGTACGAGCAAGAGTCTAAGCTTGGGAAAGTTGATGAGTGCATATTTGCATCATGTTTTACATTACTATTTGGCATTGTAGATATAGGATCTTGTTATTTTACAGCACGCACATTTTATGTCTGTTTTCATCGCTGTGACCATGTGTTAGATTTTCTACATCTTGATATTGAGAGAAATCGACCTCTCAATATTTGGCTCTCGTGGGGACTTGATGGAGGAAACTACTTGTTGGGTACACGGAGGCGTGCTAGCACTTACAGTCACTATAAAGCTGTTGGCACCTCTTACGTATCAACTTAGAAAACCGAGGAAACTCATGGAACACTATCCATGCCATGGGATACGTCCTACGGGATTACGTCCCTTAATAGCACAGTAATTCGATTGATGTCGGACTACTGTGGTTATGAGGATGATGTGAGCAACGATTGTTGCCTATTCGTCCAAATACGGAGTTCTTCCCACACATACATAGTTGAGAATGTTCATGATGATAATCTTTATCTTAGATCTTTACAATACTAGTGGTATATCCGCTACTCCCTGAGAATGCTTTTCCCTACTGCAGTTCCAATCTCTCCTACATACGCGATACTTACTTTTTGTATTAAGTTATTTTGCTTTACTTTATTATTGCTCTTATATCCAAAACCCAAAAACATCTTTTTACACAATACTCACATTTTATCTTATCACTTAGAACTTCATTTAGCATTTCTATCATAATATTTATTTCAAGAGTTATTAGACTTCAGACTCCTGCTCCTTATGGGATCAATTCTTTATTTTAAAACTAGCTATAAATGATCTGTGCACTTGCAGTCATCAATGACATACTTTATAAGAGCATCTCTAGGAAAAACGCCAAAATAGCACAGCTCTAAAATAACCGTTGTTTTAGCGCGCCAGCGTGCCCTTCAAGCAGACGCGAGAAAATCGCGCGGGCACTATAATTTTTCGCGTGCGCTATCTCACTCCATGCGAGCACGCCACCAACCGCCACACGCGAGCGCCTAGAAACTACCCATCCCTATCCACTCCTCGCGCGCGCCACCAACCACCATGCGCCAGCGCCAGCGCCGGCATGCCGCCTCGCCGCCGCAGCGCCTCCGGTTTCTGGGGCGTTCGCCCGCGCCCCAACGAAACCTTCTACGCGGAGATCTGCGGCGGTGGCTACCGGCTCATGCTCGGCACGTACGAGCGGCCGGAGGAGGCCGCCCGTGCGTTCGACGCGGCGGTGTGGCGCCTCGGTCACCCGCACCGTGGGATGAACTTCCTGGAGACCGAGTCGCTGCAGGAGGTTGAGTTCCTCGCGCCCGTACCCGTCCTCATCACCGACGAGCAGTGCCGTCGCCACCGGCTGACGTAGCGACGCCTCCTCATCGCCGAGCACGACGAGGCGGCTATGGAAGCGTGGCGGCGCGAGTTCCCGCAAGACGTCCTAGACGAGGTAGCCTTCTATGCGCAGAAGCGGTAGGAGAGGAGGGCGGAGCGCGAGGACCGCCGGCACCGCAAGGCTTTCATCAACGTGGTGATGGCCAGCCCGGACACCCTTCCGGACGATGACCCGAGGTGGGATGACTACTGGATAGCCTCCGACGACACCACCTCGGAGAAGGATCAATAGATTAGGTTTATTTTTCATGTAGTTTGTCATGTAGAACTCGTGGTCCGTTCTCTGTTGTTCCAAAATAAATTTTAGTGCGTTTTCTAGATCTATTTGTGTGTGTAAAATTGTGCGCGCGTGGTTTTGGGCGCTGGAAAATCGCGCGCCTGGCGAGGGCTGCTTCGGCGCTCTAGTTTACAGCGCTGGTTTGCCGCCTCCGGCGAAGGGCGCGCAGGCTTCACGCGCTGCATCCGGATAGAGCGCGCGCTATCGCCGTTTTATAACGCGCAGATATAGCGCCTCTGCTGGAGATGCTCTAAGGCGTGTCATGGTGCACACACTGTTTCCCTTTTTTTCTCAGCTGGTGCGCGCCAAGCTAGTACCAGGCTATGCAGCTACATCCAGTGTTTGTGCACTGTTTTAAAATGACTCCATACATGACAAGGTTGGCGGTGAAGTTTCAGGCGCTGCATCTGATCAGCCGCATGATTGATCTTATCCGTCATGTGTATTCACGTTATCTCCACCAGACCGACCAACTAGTCCGGGCGCATCGAACGTGTCCCACGCGGACGCGCGCGACATACGTGGCGTCGCAACGGATGACACATCTGTCCCGACTTGCCCGGCTCGATCCATCCATGCACCTAATTTGTGTGGCCGCTAGGTCGGCCCGGACCACAGGCGTGTCCAGGGCGTGTCCTCCCCCCGCGCGCTACTGGCCCACCTGCCAGCGACACCTGCGCAACACCAAGTCACAGGCATCCGCATCACCGATTCAGACGCAACCGATGCAACGATTCATAGGCGCGGCAGCCTGACCGACGACACCGATTCAGACGCAAATGCGGCAGCCTTCTCCATCAATAACCGATGGGGCGTGTCAAGACTGCGACTGATGGGATGCCACCTGAGTTCCCACGCCGGCATTGATGGCGAAGGCGCGAGAACCTGCGCGCGCTCTACTGAAGAAGCCCCCTCGCCCCATCGGTGCCACACACCCCTTCTCTCGCCATCGCCATAGCCATATCCCAGCACCTGACCTAGCCGTAGCCAATCCCGCGCGCCGACAACGATGAAGAAGCCGTCCTGGTTAAAAAAGACCAAGAATGACCACGAGGCGACGTGTCTAGGGGTTGTGCCGCCACCGCCTCGCCCGGAGGACTACGTCGGCCTCCCCGCGCGCCAACAGGACAAGGCGCCTGGCCGCGATCGCCTCTACTTCCGCATTGCGGAGTTGCGAGCGGCGGTGGAGGCAGGGGAGAGGCATCGCCCACCATGATGTCTCCCTACCAACGGGCTGGCACCTCAACCGGGAGCTGGTGCCGGTGCCGCCGGCGCCGAAGGAGGGAAATGCGCTAGACGAGGAGATCGCCCGCCTAAGCCGCAACCTCCCATCGGCCTTCCGGTACGACCGCGCATATTGGAACCCCAAGTTCTGGAAGGAGTTCTTGGACTGGGAATACACGGCGTGGCGTCGCAGCACCTACTGCGGCGAGTTCGACCTATGGGGTACCCACGACCTCCCCGTCTCTAAGTCCGACGACGACGGCGCCGACCACGATGATGATGGCCTCGACATCATCATCAAGGAGAAGGAGGGGTCGACCTCGACCTCGTCCTCCGTCATGCACCTGCCCCCCGAAGTACCCGGAGGTTCTGGCGCGGGGCCTACGATGAGGATGCCTTCCTCGAGCAGGCCATTGCGGCCAGCGCGAAGGAGGACGAGGCCATGTGGGACGGCTACCAGGAGGCTGTCCAGCTCACTGGCCTGGTGGCGCAGGTGAACGCCGAGCGGCCGCTGCCACCGCCACTGCCCCCACCACAGCCTCTACGGGGGTGGGCTGCTCCGCCCGTGCCGGGGGTGGTACGCTCGCTTGTGCCGGCGGAAACAGACGCGTGACCGGTTGTGGCCAGGACTGGTGATCGACTACCCGACACCTCCCACACCCGCGTCGGCACTAGCTCCGGGTCTGCCGCCGCCACACCTCTGGACACCGCCAGAGTATATCGACCTCGATCCATAGATGGACGGTGTGGCGGCGGCGGGGAGATCGTCAGTAGCTAGGGCTAGTTTTTTTTCCTTTTTATTTTTTGAATGTAATATATTTTGTATAATTATGTATGAACTTTGCCAGTTTATTTTACGCGTAAATCGTGTCGGTTTGAATTAAAAGAAAATATGGCCCTAATGCCAGGCACAGACATTTGGATCGCGTCGCTGGACACAATTGACCGGACCGCGACCGGACCGCGACCCAAATAAACATGGGTCGATCCAAACGGACAAAAATAAAGTTTCTATCATCCGTTTGAGTCGGGCCGGTGGAGATACCCTCCGTTCACCGAGACGGGGGTAGCACGTCGATCAACATGGCCTAGCTATAGCTTATGCCTTCGAGATCCAGTCACTTTATTGAAAATTTCCGTAATCTAAAAAAGGTTCAGTATGGCATTTGATCACTGTTAGGTTTAGTGCAATTATGGTGGAAAATTAGGAACCTGGGTCGGTGAAATTCTTAGTACTCCCTGTTTCTATTTTTGACGAAACGTAATCTCTCTATTTTGATGAGTATCTTTTTTTTTCAGGGATTTTATGAGCATCTTTCTGGATTCGGCTGCAACAGGGCTAATGCGTGCATACGTGTGCCACACTTTTTTTTTGAGAAACTCAATGAGCTTTAAGGCTGGTCCTAGTGAGAGTATCATAGCTAGTATCATGCATGCGATGTTGACAAAAATCTGAGGCCTTTCACAATGGACCGTTTCTTAGCGCGCTATCATAGGTACTGACATATTCTAAGAAACAGTTGCTCCAATGGGATGTTTCTTAAGGTAGTATCTTATAAGTTCATGCATTTAATGATTTGGTGCTCATGCATACATAGGATTGGGCTAGCCAATTTTTCTGCCTATGGTTGCGTGCAGGAGGTGTAGTGTAGCTAAGATACAACAACACTTTTTCATCATTAACTATGGTGCCACATAAGCAAATTGTCTAGGATATAGAGTTAAGATACACCCATTATGGCATAACAATTAATGAAGAAAGTGGTGGTTAGAGTATCAGAGGTAGATACCGTATCATAGCATGTAAAACTAGAAAATCCCCATGTAAATAAATCTTGTACACAATTTTGCATTGAGATTCTACAAATCATTAAATATAGTACTAGTATGATACTATTATATGATACCATACATTATAAAGATAGTATCATACACAAGTATCATATGCAGGATACTAGTAGTATGACACTACCACTATGACCAGCTTAAGAACTCACACAATTAATTGTCCTTCCTAGCTATAGCTCCGCTCGAGGTCAACGTCCAGTGGAATACTACAGTGCAAGTGTTCGAGTTAGGCAGCGCATACATATGGCGGCATTCGCTCGATGAACTGATCGGTTCGCTGTGACACGGATGGCATCACAACAAAATTTATCAGAGCAATCGTGTCTGATGCATTGCATATGCCCGTGCTAGCTTCTTGAGGAATATAAGTTGGTAGGTGAAATTCTAGCTTTAAAGCCCCAATTCCCGGTCGTAGTTCTAGTGCTAGATTGGATGCCCTTGTACCAAACAGCGGTTAACTTTGATGATTATGATGATGATGATGATTAAATTGTTCCCTAGCTAGCTTGTCCACATTCTAACTTGTAGCTCTTCGGTTTGCTCAGAGACAAATTAGCTAGGCTAGGCTAGGCTAAACAAATCAACAACCCGAACGCAGATTGTGCTAGTATTACGGGTCCATCACACTAGTGGAAACGAGGCCTTTGGTTGAGTCTGAAAATGGGCTTTAACACCGGTTCTTCTATGACCACCAATGACCCGCGCAGCCCCCCTCCCCTTTAACACCGGTTCGTGGCTTGAACCGGTGTTAAAGGGGGGCTATATAAGACACCGCAGCCCACACTCCACTCTTCCATTTTTTCACTATCTCATTTTGGAGCCTAGCAAGAGGGTGTGAAGTGTGCTAGTTTGTGTTTTTTTCGTATGCACAAGAGGTGTTCGGTGAAATGCCCGAGAGCTCAAAATAAGTTTTCTCGTTGCTCTTTCCTTCTCGGTCGAGGTCGGCAACTATCCTTTCATGTGTCATTGATGTAGTATATATATAAATGGTCATCTCCCTATTTTTTTTGATATATACTATATATTAATGCAGATGAACCGGCAATGGATGTACGGTGATCGCCGCACTTCCGAGTACATTACGGGCCTCCAAAATTTCATCGTTATGGCTAATGCAAACCGTGGTCACAATGGTTTTATGCGTTGTCCGTGTGTTCACTGTCAGAACAAGAAAGACTACTCAAATACCAGAACCATTCACGCCCACCTGCTTCGATCCGGTTTCATGCCCAGCTATAATTGTTGGACCAAGCACGGATAAAAAGGGGTTGTGATGGAAGACAACGAAGAAGAAGAGGATGATGACAACTATCATAATATGTATCCTGAATATGATGATACTGCAACGGGGGTAGATAATGAAGATCAAGAGGCAGCAGATGGGCCCGCTGATGATGATCTTGGTCGGGCCATTACTGATGCAAAGGAAGAATGTGAAACTGAAAAGGAGAAGGAGAAGCTGGAGCAGATGTTAAAGGATCACAAAACATTGTTGTACCCAACTTGCGAAGATGGCCACAAAAAGCTAGGTACCACACTGGATTTGTTGCAATGGAAGGCAGAGAACGGTGTGACTGACAGCGCATTTTCAAAGTTGTTGGTAAAAATGAAGAATCTTCTTCCAAGAAATAATGAGTTGCCCGACAGTACATACCAAGCAAAGAAGGTTGTCTGCCCTCTAGGATTAGACGTGCAGAAGATACATGCCTGCATTAAGACTGCATCCTCTACCGCGGTGAGAAGTACGAGAATTTGGATGCATGCTCGGTATGCACTGCACTGCGGTATAAGATCAGACGAGACGATCCTGGCGATGTTGAGGGCGGGGCCCCTAGGAAGAAGGTTCCTGCCAAGGTTATGTGGTATGCTCCTATAATACCACGGTTAAAACGTCTCTTCAGAAATAAAGAGCATGCCAAGTTGTTGCGATGGCACATGGAAGACCGTAAGAAAGACGCGATGTTAAGACACCCCGCTGATGGGTCACAGTGGAGAAAAGTCGAGCGAGAGTACCCGGACTTCGCACATGACGCAAGGAACTTAAGGTTTGGTCTAAGTACAGATGGCATGAATCCTTTTGGTGAGCAGAGCTGCAGTCACAGCACCTGGCCTGTGACTCTATGTATCTATAACCTTCCTCCTTGGTTGTGTATGAAGAGGAAGTTCATTATGATGCCAGTGCTCATCCAAGGCCCGAGGCAACCCGGCAACGACATTGATGTGTACCTAAGGCCATTAGTTGAAGAACTTTTACAGCTGTGGGCCCAACCAGGTGTACGTATGTGGGATGAGCACAAAGGGGAGCCATTTGACCTACGAGCATTGCTTTTCGTAACCATCAATGATTGGCCTGCTCTTAGTAACATTTCAGGGCAGACAAACAAGGGATACAATGTATGCACACACTGTTTAGATGAGACTGAAAGTGTATATTTGGATAAATGTAAGAAGGTTGTGTACCTAGGGTATCGTCGATTTCTTCCGAACCTGCATCCAGTAAGAAAGAAAGGCAAGCATTTCAAACGTCTGGCAGAACCCCGGAGGAAGCCTGTCCTCCGTACCGGTGAGGAGGTATTTGGTATGGTCAAGGACCTAGAAGTAATCTTTGGAAAAGGTCCTGAAAGTCTATCTGTTCCGAATGACGATGCCGGACACGCGCCCATGTGGAAGAAGCAATCTATATTTTGGGACCTACCCTATTGGAAAGTCTTAGAGGTCCGCTCTTCAATCGACGTGATGCACGTGATGAAGAATGTTTGTGTGAACCTGCTAGGCTTCCTAGGAGTGTATGGGAAGACAAAAGATACACCGGAAGAACGGCAGGACCAGCAACGTCTGAAAGACCCTGAAGAGCCTATGCATCCTGAGAACGAGAAGGCTAAACGATGCCACTTAACTCCTGCCAGCTACGCTCTTACCAAAGCAGAGAAGGAAATCTTTTTTGAATGCCTGAGCAGTATCAAGGTCCCGTCTGGCTTCTCGTCGAATATAAAGGGAATAATAAATATGGCAGAGAAAAAATTCCAAAACCTGAAGTCTCATGACTGCCACGTGATTATGACACAATTGCTTCCGATTGCATTGAGGGGGCTTCTACCTAAAAATGTTCGAGTACCCATTGTGAAGCTATGTGCATTCCTCAATGCAATATCTCAGAAGGTAATCGATCCAGAAAGCCTACCAGGGTTACAGACAGATGTGGCCCAATGTCTTGTCAGCTTTGAGTTGGTGTTCCCACCATCCTTCTTCAATATTATGACGCATCTCCTGGTTCACCTAGTAGAAGAGATTGCCATTCTCGGTCCTGTATTTCTACACAATATGTTCCCCTTTGAGAGGTACATGGGATTCTTAAATAAATATGTTCATAACCGTGCTAGGCTAGAAGGAAGCATCTCCAAGGGCTATGTAACAGAGGAGGTCATTGAGTTCTGTGTTGATTTTATTCCTGACCTTAAGGCGATTGGTGTTCCAGAATCACGACATGAGGGGAGACTGCGTGGAAAAGGCACCCTAGGATGTAAAGCAATGATATGTAGGGACGGGCATTCTCTCAATCAAGCACACTACACGGTTTTACAAAGATCTATCTTGGTTGCCCCGTATATCAATGAACACAAGAATTTAATACGCCTCAAACACTCGGGGCAGTCTGATGAATGGATTATAAGTGAACACATGGCGAGTTTTGGCAGCTGGCTGCAAAGACTTCTCACGAATAACACCACTGTTGGGGATCAGCTGTACTTGTTGGCCAGGATGCCATCTTCAACTGTATGTACTTTCCAAGGGTACGAGATAAATGGGAATACATTTTACACGATAGGCCAAGATAAAAAGAGCACCAACCAAAATAGTGGTGTCCGCTTCGATGCAGCAGAAGACAATGGGCAAAAGACCACGTATTATGGGTTCATAGAGGAGATATGGGAACTTGACTATGGACCTAATTTTAAGGTCCCCTTGTTTCGATGCAAATGGGTCAAGCTAATAGGAGGGGGGGTTGAGGTAGACAAGAAGTACGGAATGACAACGGTGGATCTCAACAATCTTATGAACGTAGACAAGAACTTAGACGAACCATTCGTCTTAGCCAATGATGTGGCTAAGGTTTTCTATGTGAAGGACATGTCTACCAAACCGAAAAAAAGAAAAAATAAGCAAACAGATACATCACACGATGAGCCAAAGCGTCACATAGTTTTTTCAGGGAAAAGAAACATCGTGGGAGTGGAGGACAAGACAGACATGTCAGAAGATTATAATAAGTTTGATGAAATTCCGCCCTTCAGAGTGAAGACTGACCCAACCATCCTGTTAAACGGTGTTGATACTCCATGGTTACGGCCGACGCGATCATAAGATTGACTATATGTATTAATTGAGCCATTTTTGGCACACATATGTATCTCAACATGGAAATCAATGTCATATTTCTTCTGTTAACAGTATATGTATAAATGAGCCATTTTCTTCCTTCTATTTCTTCCCTCCATTTTTCTTCCCACCATTTTTTCCCGCCATTTTTCTTCCCGCCATTTTTTCCCGCCATTTTTCCCGTCATTTTTCTTCCCGCCATTTTTCTTCCCGCCATTTTTTCCCGCCAGTTCTTCCCGCCAGTTCTTCCCTCCAGTTCTTTCCGCCAGTTCTTCACTATATATATATGTAGGGTTGGCCTCCATTGTCATTGCACATCTCTAGACTCATATCTACAACCTCATCACTCTTTCCCATGGCTTCCACCGTAGCACTAACCCCTAGGGAGGCGGAGGCGCTTTGCGCCTCGAACTACCCCTGCCCGCCGGGCTACTGTGTCCCCGTCGGCTGGATGCTGAGCGCCGGAGGCGTGCCGGTTCCACCTGTCCCTCTAGGTGTGGCGCGCCGGATGGCCATCACGAACCACTACTACTTCGAGCTCACGCCAGAGTAGGGGAGAAATCCCAGATGGCATCCGACTATTTCCCTACTTGGCAAGCCTTCTTCGTGGATCGGCGTGAGAGGGCGCTTGCCAGGCACGAGGAGGACGGCCCACCTCCTCTGAACTTCAACGAGGACGGCCGTCGGCTATGATGGCACGGTCGTACTCTCCAGAGCATCATGGCCTATGACACTGCCGCCGACTCTAACCCCCGTCTGCGCTACCCTCAAGTCCAGCCCACGCGTACTCAGCCTTCAAGGTTCAATTACGGCGACCCCGACGACGACAGCGATGACGGCGGCGGCGAGTAGGACGACTACAGTGACGAGTATTACAGGTGTAGGCAGGAGCATGACTGAATCACTCCAACATTCCGAAACAAGTTCGGCCGATTGTTACTTAATCTGGCCATGTATCTTAATTTTCAATTCTTTTATGTATCTTAATTTTCAGTCGTGATTTATGTAACTTACTATTAGTTGCATTCTGTATTTTAATTCCAGTTCTATCTCCTTCACAAAATGATACGATGCTCATGATTTTTTACAAAAATCATTTTTAGGTTCACAATATGCTATTTTATCAAAAATCCAATGCAAGTTGAGCGAGACTTTGTCAGATTCAAGTGTATACAAAAGATGCGGCATTTAAATATCCAATCAATTCAAAAATGTTAATACAAAATAAAATATGATTTTCTCTAATAAAATAGGGTTAGGTTCCTTTTTAGATGCTTAATATTTCTTATGTTCAAAGTTTTAGGATTTGACAATTTATTTTTGTTTGAATTGAATAATCAAAATTTATATGTAAGTGTTTTAATCATTTTGGAAATTTTCATCTAAAGTAAATATAACATGTTTTTACATGAATGGATAGATATTATTTTTCTGAAAATTATGATATATTATTCATATTTTTCTGAGTTGAAATGAATAAGATATGAATTTTCTAAATTCATATCCTATTTTTTGAATTATAAATGCCCCCACCCCTTTAATGCATGAAATAAATGCCCCCCTTTAACACCGGTTCCAGCCACGAACCGGTGTTAAAGGGGGGGGCGCATTTATTTCGTTTCGCGCGCGCACACCCCCCCCTTTAACACCGGTTCGTGGCTGGAACCGATGTTAAAGAGGGGGGTGCGGGCGTGAAAAGAATTCCCCCCCCCCTTTAACACCGGTTCCAACCACGAACCAGTGTTAAAGGAGGGGGGTGTTATAACGCCCTTCCCCTTCCTTCTTCCCCCTAGCCAGATCGAAAGCGTCATCTCCATAGCCCTCCTCCGGCCTCTCCGCCTCCGACGACCATCTCCGTCATCCGCGTCGTCTCCATAGCCCTCCTCCGGCCTCTCCGTCGCGCGCTACATGCTCAGGGTGAGCTTCCGGTTCGAAGGGACCACCTTCTCGTCCTCCTCCCGCTCTGTACCGAGCTCGCGTCGCGCGCCTGCCCTTCGCCGTAGACCACCGTCGTCGCTGCTGCTCCGGCGACCAAAAGCCAGTTGCGCCGCTAGTTTCTGGTCCGCCTGGACGCGCTCGCCCGAACGCACCACTTCACGCAGCCCCGCGCGTGCCCTCTGTCGCCGTCACCGGTGATAACCCGACGGTGGCCACTGCGATGACGTCACCGCGTGGACACCCGACGTGGCCCGTGGGCCTGTTGACCGCTGACTGCCATGGTGGCATCCGATGTGGCCTCGGGCCCGTCCGTCTGTTGCAGTGGCTAGACCCAGCCCCGGTGAGAAACAACTTGTCCCCTCTGGTGACGTCAGTCCTACGTCATGCTGACACAATAAAAGGTTTTTAAATGGTTTAATAATTTCAGAAATTGGTTTAAATCTTATAAATTCAATAACTAATTATTTATAAGTTAGAAAAATATGTATAATATATCAAAATGTCCATAAAATCGAGATCTGTTTGTTTAAGCTATAATCATGCATTGTTAATTAACTTAAATGACAATTTTAATTAGAGAACTAAATCAGCCCCTCATAGGTGTTCCGGGGTTCCCCTGTTCTAGGGTTTGTCCCCTTCGAACCCTGTTTAAAATGATCAAGCATGCCCTAGGGTTTAAGATCTATTTAACTTGTCATATCATCATACTTGCTTGATCATTGCATCGATGCCATGTGTTGATTGTTGTTCTCCCTTTCTTTCTGATGTTTGCTTCTTCCCGGTAGAATACGATACCGACTCCGAGATCTAAGAACGAGATCAACATCATCGAATCTTGAAGAACAATACTTGATCAACTATAATCAAGTCAAGCACAAGGCTTCCGAAGATCTATATCTGGGTATCAACAAACAAGGCAAGCATAGCCTCACACATAAAAGAATCCTATGATTTTGAAAGTATTTCATTCTTGCCATGATGCATACGATTCTACTATGGTATTTTATCGATAGATAGAGTATCCTATCCGTTGCATTATTCCCTATGAGCTTATATTACCCGGTCCACTGCTCCTAGCATAACTAGGTTTGGCTTCTGTGCATTGCTCCCCGCGCACGCGAGCCGTCGCCGTCGCAGTCGACGCCCCCCGCCGCGCCAGCACCGTCCGCCACCGCGCACGCCCGCGTCGGCCGCCACCCCCGTCGCCGTCGCTCGGATCCGCCGTGCGCCAACACCGAAGCCTCCGCTGGTATTTAGTTTAGGGTTATTAGTTTAGGGCTATTAGTTTAGGGTTTATTTAGTTTAGGGTTATTAGTTTAGGGTTATTTAGTTTAGTGTATTTAGTTTAGGGTTATTTAGTGTATTTTATAGTTAGTATTAGTTTAGGGTCGTCACCTCGCTGCTCTGCAAGCGCCGCCGCTGGCCATCGTCGTTAACGTCGCTCCGGTGACCCCTAGGTACTGGCGCCGCCCGTTTTAGGTAGGCCGCATCACGCTGAGGCGAACCCGCTACATCGCGCGCCCTAGGTCGCTCTCTAGCGCCGCCAGCCGCCACTTTCTGGAGCATCCTCCGGTCAGCCACTGTAGCTAGCCCCTCTCATATGCATCCGGGATTTCTCCGAATTAGGGTTTGGACCCCTCGGAACTCGTTTAAAATGATCAAGCATCCTTAGGGTTTTAATTTCATTTGTGTATTTATTTGTGTATTTTTGTATGAATAATATGTATATTTGTGTATGAATCCAAGTCCACTTGAATGTTTACTCTCTTACTCTAGATAATATTATTGTTTTAGAAACTATGGATCCACTTAGTAGAAACCTTGAAGAAGAAGAAAAAATGGAGAACATTATCGATGAGGACACCTCACAATATCTGAACTTGGAGAGACATGATGACAGCTCAAGTAGTTATGGAGAAGATGAAGACTCCGGTGAACGCAATTTAGTGATTACAAAGTCCGGCGAGGTATATGCATTGATTAAGCCTCTGCTGACTTCCACCAACAATCTTCTTCTACATGTATTAATTAACGCTTCTTTCTTCTTTTAGCCCTCTGGATCGACCAGCCAGCAACCATCTTCTTCTACGAAAAAGAGCAAGCGAGGCGCGAGCCATCGGTTGAAAGATCGTGCAAAGTTCACGATCAAAGCAGTCCGTGTTGATGGCAGGCCGATGGAGCCCAAAAAGGCCGCAGACAAATTTGTACGTCAGGCTGGAGTTCTTGTTAGGGACCAAATCCCAATCATAATTGAATATTGGAATAAGCCAAAGAAGGGCGACGGTACCTTTGTCGATGAAAGATCTAAAGAAACGCTTTGGAATTCGCTGTTGGTAAATTTCACTCTTCCGCCAGAGGAGGATGAAAACAAACCGGTTATAAAGGAAAAGGTCAAAGAGTGGACTCTAAAGAAGATGGCTGACGCTTTCCGCAACTGGAAGACAAAATTGAACAAATTTGTCAAAGCTCGCGAGACTCCAGATTTCGAAGACGCATATTATGCGAAGATAAGATCTCACTGGCGCGAATTTGTGGCATATAAGAAAGGTGCTATAGTTACAAAGAAGTCAGAAACCAATACGCTAAATGCCCAGAAGAAGGAATATCACCAGAGGACAGGGTCAGGTGGCTACATATCTCAGAGGCCTAAGTGGGAGGAAGCTGAGAAGGCCCTGCGCGACAGAGGGATCACACCCCAGACACATGGGTGGGACCTACGTGCAAAGACTTGGTTCTACGGAATCGGGGCAAGGTTGGACCTAGAAACAGGATTGTGTATCTTCCCAACCCTCCTTGCCAAACCCGTCACTGAACTCATCACGGCATACGAGAAAACAGCCGCCAGGACCTTCCATCCCGACAGAGAGAATGACCAGCTCACACGCGCCATCGGTAAAAAAGAACACCCTGGACATGCACGAGGCACAGGGGGTATGACGGGGAAGGATGGGTTTGCCGAGTGGAGCGACTCTTACAGATGGCGCGGCAGAAAAGAAAATGAGCGTACAGAGCGGATGATACAGATAGAACATGCACTTGTGGCGCTGCAGGCGCAAGTGAATGCACAACAGAGCCATCAAGCTACCGGCTCATCTCAGCGGCACGAAGAGCCTGCATTGGAATCTGCCGGCGGCCCAGACTCTGCGCGGAAAAGCAGCGTGGCTTCCACGGAGAACGTACAGCCCACGCTTGAAATGGCGGGTCCTCTGTCGCCGTCACCGGTGATAACCCGACGGTGGCCACTGCGATGATGTCACCGCGGCGTCACCCGACGTGGCCCGTGGGCCCGTTGACCGCTGACCGCCACGGTGGCATCCGATGTGGCCTCGGGCCCGTCCGTCTGTTGCAGTGGCTAGACCCAGCCCCGGTGAGAAACAACCTGTCCCCTCTGGTGACGTCAGTCCTACGTCATGCTGACACAATAAAAGGTTTTTAAATGGTTTAATAATTTCAGAAATTGGTTTAAATCTTATAAATTCAATAACTAATTATTTATAAGTTAGAAAAATATGTATAATATATCAAAATGTCCATAAAATCGAGATCTATTTGTTTAAGCTATAATCATGCATTGTTAAGCAACTTAAATGACAATTTTAATTAGAGAACTAAATCAGCTCCTCATAGGTGTTCCGGGGTTCCCCTGTTCTAGGGTTTGTACCCTTCGGACCCTGTTTAAAATGATCAAGCATGCCCTAGGGTTTCATTTAAGATCTATTTAACTTGTCATATTATCATACTTGCTTGATCATTGCATCGATGCCATGTGTTGATTGTTGTTCTCCCTTTCTTTCTGATGTTTGCTTCTTCCCGGTAGAATACGATACCGACTCCGAGATCTAAGAACGAGATCAACATCATCGAATCTTGAAGAACAATACTTGATCAACTATAATCAAGTCAAGCACAAGGCTTCCGAAGATCTATATCTGGGTATCAACAAACAAGGCAAGCATAGCCTCACACATAAAAGAATCCTATGATTTTGAAAGTATTTCATCCTTGCCATGATGCATACGATTCTACTATGGTATTTTATCGATAGATAGAGTATCCTATCCGTTGCATTATTCCCTATGAGCTTATATTACCCGATCCACTGCTCCTAGCATAACTAGGTTTGGCTTGTGTGCATTGCTCCCCGCGCGCGCGAGCCGTCGCCGTCGTAGTCGACGCCCCCCGCCGCGCCAGCACCGTCCGCCACCGCGCACGTCCGCGTCGGCCGCCACCCCCGTCGCCGTCGCTCGGATCCGCCGCGCGCCAACACCGAAGCCTCCGCTGGTATTTAGTTTAGGGTTAACTAACTCGTCGTACCCAACTACACAGTGAGGGGGGTGTACCGTTAACTAACTCGTCGTACCCAACTACACAGTGATCGATATATTAGTTGTGAAGCTGCTTGTAGTTGTAGGTCACGTCGTTTTCACCTCTCTAAAATCTGAGCACCCACTCGCCCTCGCGTCCCCGAGTCGTTGAAGGAGGCTTGAAAATTCGCTGGTGGATGGATGCCTCCTCTGCTAATGGCATCTCCGGCGCGCCGTCCATCCTTGAGATTCCCATGCACGCTACGCTAGCTGCATGCATGAGAATCGATCTCACGACTCACGCGCATAATAAGCACAGCTCGATCCTTGCGCTGTTTTCTTTTCTTGGCACGGAGATTCCTGATTACTTTTTCTCTATTTTTTTATTTTTCTTTGTGTGGCGGTGAAAGAAATTTTGGCGCAAGTACAGCTTCATGAACGGCCGCACATGCTGAGATTTCGCGGAGAGATGATCGAGACGTACGCACCTGGCTTCACAACGCGCCCCGCCAGGTCGTTTGAAACATAAAAAAGGCGTGTTTTACCGTACCTTTTACTACTCCTTAAACATGACTAGTATAATTAGATCTAACGGCTGAGAGGATTTTGGCCCAACAGGCCCAACATAAGAAAATATAACTAACCCCGTCTTAGAACATCAACCGGTCGAGCAGTGGACCACCGAGAAAATATACGAACAGAACGACGACGAACACAACCATAGGCGGCATCAGCGGCACCTTCTATAACGACGCGGTGAGCGTGGATCATGGAGCGCGCTCTCCAGCATGATGGTCGAGTCCTTGGCAGCGGTCCTCCTGGACGACGGATCATGCGGATCCATGGTAATTTTGAACTGGTAACCGCCCGTCTCGACGACGGATCCAATGTTTTGGATTTCTGTTTGTGACCTACTGAGTCCGAAGGAATTGGGCAAAATTTGATCTTCCGAATTGAGTCTTCACGGTACTGAAAATAGATAGAAAAAGGAAAAACTGAACGGACACGGAGCACAGACTAAACTGAAAATTTTGGTTTCTCTTAACATCGGGTGTTCAGTGTCAAGTAATGATTAAAACTCTGACGGCAAAACGCAGTCTTGCGGCCGGCGGTCACCGCACCGCTGATGCCCAGAATGATGTCTATGTTCTATGAAAGAATAGAAGTAATCTGCCAAGGCAGATGAACAGGAGTAGTAGATCGGTTTTGGATGTTCAAGAGGAATAGTTAGTGCCTTTCGTGCGAGAGCCTGTCTCCAATCGAGCCAACCTGGGCAAGCACGATGGATTCTGTTGTCGAGATGGATAGGTGCAGTCTCTGTTTTGGGTCCGGAAGAACATTTGGGCCAGGCCCGACTACAGCCTGTCTATCTTGCACTGTCGATTTTCTTACTAGTATAAATTGTACTAGTCTCTTTGTTGGCACTAGTATAAACCATTAAGAGCCTTCCGATGCACCAAAATAGATGGCTGTAATTCATATAAGGATACCGTCGAAGAACTCAAAAAGCTCGATCGCAACCTTTGCGGCTGCTCTCACAGTTTGCTCTGAATTTTTTGTGACGGGCTGCGTGGGTTTAACTTGGTGGTTTTTGCATCTGGCTTGCCGCTAAATAGTAACCGGAAAAGTGCTAAACCCAATCGGGAGATTCCAAAGTAACAACTGACGCTAATGAAAGGAGCTAGTACTGGCCTAATCGATCCCTAGGCCTCATTATTTACCTCTTCCTTTTTACTTATGTAAAGATGGCTAAAAACAATGAAAAATCTCCAAAGGTAAGATTTCCAGGGATACTGTGTCGCTACTCGCTACCACAGGCATGCCAAGTAATTAGAAAAGACTGGGAAAGTGTTGTGACATAGATGCAGTATTGAATTGATGCGCTAGCCAACTATTCTAAAAGTTCGAACTGATGGAAAGAGTTAGGCTATATATTTTAACACTCTCCCTCACGTCTAGGCTGGACAAATGGGAAAACAATCGACGTGGATAATCGGGGGCGCAACTATTTAGAGTCGATTAAATAGTGCGTTAGCTGGGGTTTGAACTTGAGACCTCCTGGCTCCGATACCATATTAAATTGGTGCACTACTGTGATAGCTATATATTATGTGCTGCAAGTTGCAGACTTGCAACCGCCAGATAATCTTTTACTGTCAAATTAATTAGGCATGATCTGGGATCTAGCTAGGCCATACTTTACTGCATTATGCAACAGCTATAGCTAAGCTGATTAAATCAACTGGACTGTACAGGCTCGATGATCGATCATAATTTAATTATCATTAGTCTCGCTACAATGAACAAAGCTACATTGTTACAATGATGAGCGGTCTTCTTATCCCTAATCCTGTATCTAACGTCGATCCCTTGCACATACACTTTTTTCCCCGGGAAAAAAAGTGCATAGTCTAACTAGGCCATATATAGCACTGCATATGCAACAGCTACAGCTGCTTAATTGAACTATACTATACAGGCACGATGATCAATCATAATTTAATTGGCCTTAGTCAGGATACTTTGTATAATGCTACATTGTTAGTCTTCCTATCCCTAATCCTGTATCTAATGCCGATCCCTAGCACACTTAATTTTTCCCCTGAGAAACTCATGCATAATCTTTCTTTCTTTTTTGCGGGGGAACTCTGCATAATCTAGCTAGGGCCATATATAGAGGTGCATATGCAACATCAATAGCGGCTTAATTGAACTATACTGTACAAGCACGACGAATATATCATAATTCAGCACAACTACTCCACTACATTGCATAATGCTACATTGTTACATTGTTGATCGATATGGCTATCTGTAGTTAAGCGTCTAATGCCGATCCCTTGACCACAATTTTTATTGGAAAACACATACATAGTCGATCTGGGCATTCCAAGTTACCTGCTACCTAAGATACGGTGCATAAATAGCTAGTACAGTACCTTTTTGAACAAAAATATAGCTAGTACCGATGCCTCCAGCGACTTGTGGCGACGGCCGTCCACTGCCAATTGTAACATGGACTTCTGGGATCATTTTGCATATATGAGTACAAAATTTGTTGGTACTACTTAGCACGATCACGTGCATCGAAACGCTCAGCGTGGTAGTACCGGTAAAACCGAACCGGAGAAATCAATCGGCGAACGTGACGACTGACGAGGGCAGCACATGCACATGGTTGATGATGCCGGATGCCAGATGCCAGATGCTTCGTATTACAGCCAGACGATCAGTTTAATACTGTTGCACTGACTGACTGACTGGCTACTCACTCAGAGAGAAGCAGCTGGTAGTGGTTACCGGTATCGAGAAGGCGGTTACTTGGAGCCAAGTCCGAGGGCACGCACGCACGTCACGCGGATGACTTTGCTTGTGAATAAGGTTGTAGATTATTATTTTGATTGAATTCTATTCTCATAAAATGCACGAGCCAACCACCGAAGACGAATCTATGTGGATTCTACGTTTGCGAGTTTATTCGCACGTTTACCAGTGAGCTGAATGATTATAGAGTCGATGTAAGCAATACATTTACAACATTATTTTATTACCATCACTTTTTGTTATCATGATTAATATTCATATTGATCTCATTTTCTTATATAGTTCGAGAAATGCGGGATCAGCTCCTACCAGAGCAACACGTAGTAGCAATTGCTGAAGAACTGGCAGGATTCTTGATGAACGAGATGATAGATGACGCCGGAGAATTTAGTGTGAATAGACATCGATGATCCCGACCGTGTAATTGGATAGACGGGCTCTAGTCCCGATAATTGTGATCTCCATGTGTAACTATCGTGTATATATTTGTATGCTCGATCTTAAGAGAAGTTACCTTATGTATGCACGAACATGTAGGTATGTGGTAGCGTACAAAACTATTTTGAAATGAAAAAAAAGATACAAAATTGAATTCTCTGCCGCGGTAGAGAAAGTGCCTAAAATTCTGCCGCGGCAGAGAACCATTTGTTTCGGTTCGTAATAGAACCGGGACTAATGAGGGGCACCCCGCGCTTGCAGAGACATCCACGTGATGTCCATTGGTCCCGGCTGATAAGAGGACCGAGACTAGTAGGTGGGCCTTTAGTCCCGTCTTTTTAATCCCGGTATCACAATCGGGACTAAAGGTGTTTATGGCCGGCACTAAATGCCCGTTCTCCACTAGTGAATAAGGTTGCAGTGACCGGCTACTCACTCAGAGAGAAGCAGCTTGTTGTGGTTACCGGTATCGAGAAGGCGGTTACTTGGAGCCAAGTCCGAGGGCACGCACGCACGTCACGCGGATGACTTTGCTTGTGTCGACGGACGCGCCCACGCGTGCAGCATGGTTGGGGCGGCCGAATCCGTGTTGGACATCGCGGATCCCTCTGCAGAAGCACCGTCCTCTCGATCGGTCGATCTCCACGCACACATGCAAGCAACCATGCATCCATCTCTAGCTAGCCAGCTGTGTGATCAGTTCGCGCGGTTTGAGAGTTGATCCTCATCGTTGGTGGTCCATCGATCTCGGTCTCGTGTACTCCATCAGCTCAGCACTCAGCGCTGCACCTCTGCAAGTGCAGGTAAAGGCTAGAACGTACGGGAGGGCATGCGCCACCGTGGTAGTACAGTACTGTGCACAGCGAGGAACTTGTGCTTCTAGTTCTACCCCTACGCAACGCAAGTACTACTAGGGTGAGCAAAATTTGTAGAGGCGTGGACGCAGCACGCATGCTGGCCAGCGAAAAGCAGCGTACGTGCGACCTTTGCCCAGTACGTACGTCCGCACCACGCAAACACGCTTCCTCACGTACTTCCTGACGAGCCCTGGATTCGCCTGTTCCCGGCCGGCCCCTTATTTGATCATGGATGCGATGATCAAATGCAACGCATCCATACATGTTCAATGAGCTAGCTACAGCGCGTTCGTAGTGTCGTGCGATCGGGCCTAGCTCAGGCACAATGCACATATGCGGGCACACGCGACACGCTTGCGCGTGAGCACGCACGGCGTCGCACGACGTATGCCAGCTAGGCCAAGTCCAGGCATGCAAGCAGCCAAGCACTCGGATCGACCGGACTCACAGCGCATCTCACTACTGTTTGACTTCGGCCGGATGCCGGCTGCACCTGCGGCCAAGCACCAGGGCATGTCCCGCGCGGCGCGTCCATGCACGCCCCCACCCCACCCCATGCATACGCGGCTGGCTGTGTGCTCTACGCACGATACGTCGTTTCAGGACATGTGTCCAGCAACACGCGCGTTCGTTGCTACAGTAGCTTCGTCCCTGTGCGCGTACGCGCGTTTCCCTTTGTCGCGGAATCTTAGGGCACCTCCAAACCGTCTGGCCTGGCCGCGTTGGTATGTTGTAGCCATACACATTTTTTTGAAATTCAAACTAAATATAAAAACACGATAATTTACTGAAAATTTACATAGATTCATAGATAATTTATATAGAAAATAAAAAGAAAAAGGTAGTCCTAGCTACGGCCCACGGTGCCTAGGCATCTACTCCTCGTCGTCACAGATGAGATCGATGTACGGCAGCGACGCCTAGAGGTTCTGGGGCGGCAACACGTGCATCAGCGCTGGCAGGTCGATCACCTATCCGGGCCATGCTGGCCACTCGAGCTGAGGCGGTGGCACCAGATCGGCCAGCACCATCTGGTGCCACGGAGCTACCGACGGCACCCACGTCGCCAGCGGCGGGGAAGGAGGCAAGGAGGCGTTGGTCTCCGCGACCATCCTGTCAGCTGGACGTCGTTGCGGTAGCCGACACATTTGGCATCCTCCTCCTCCACAGACGTAGCGATGACCTAGTAGAGGATGGGTCCTTGTCGTAACCGGCCGCTAGGATGACCTGGTACTCCCGGAGCAGTTGTTGGGCACCTGATTCCTACTAGCCAACGTGGCCGCCACCCCCGCCGTCATTGTCCTGGTCGTCATCATCGTCAGAGAAGTTGGGGACGCCCTCGTAGAACTGCCAGGGTTGGAGCTCGCCGCGGAACGCAGATACGCACCGCGCCTTGTGCTTCCACGCCAGGAAGTTCTTCCAGTACTCCTTGCTCTGGTACGTGCTCTCCCACCAGACAACCTAGGGGACCTTGGCGATGCGGCGGTGCATCTCCGCAACCAACGCCTTCCCCTTCTTCGACGCAGGAGGCACCGGCACCCTCTCCATGTTGAGGTGTCAGCCGATGGGGAGGGAGGCATCGTGGTGGTCGATGACGTCCCCTTCCCGCTAGGGCTGCTCACACTCTTCCACTCGAAAGTAGCGGCATTCGCGCTGGCGCTCGCCATCGTGGTGATCATCCTCGCGCGCCGCAGGACCAACAAAGTTCATCGGCCTTGGCTGCGTCAACACGCCGCGGAGGAAGCGCGACATCAGCGGTGGAGTGGGCAAACATCATCCTCATCACCGGCGCGACATTGAGCCATTGGCCTCGCCGTGGTTTTCCTCTTCTTGAGCCACGACGGCATCTTCATTATCGGTGGCGGTGGTGGTGGAGGAGCTTTCTTGGCAATGGCTGGGGTGGAGAGTGCGGCGCCGACGGGTGCTAGACCGGTTTAAGTAGCCCTTGGCCGTCAGTGCGCGAGCAAGTTCTCGCACCTTCGCCGTAAATGCCGGCGCGGGAATTCAGGCAGCGTCTCGTTAGTCAGCAACGGCATTGATGACCAAGGCTGCTATCACCGGTCAGTCTGCCTACGAGTGCGTCTGAGTCGATGGCATGCGTCTAAGTCGATGGCATGCGTCCGAGTTACTGGTACGGGGGCCCGCTGCCATCAGTTTATTGGGCACTCGCTCTATCTGCCTGTGTTCGGGCCCGACGCATCGCCCCCCCAAATTTGGTGGGCGAATGGGTCACGCCGAACACGTCGGTCCGGATGGGTCGCACCGCTGGAGGGTGTGTGACCGACTCTCGCGTCCTGTCGGACCAGTTCAGACACGACCGGACCGTTTGGGTCTGACAGTTACCACATGAAATACGGAGCGTGGTGAGCCATCTGAAGCTCTACAATTCAGCATCTTCAGATATGGCGGAATTCACGGGCGATCATCAATAAGCACCCCCGACAAAATTATAGTGTGATTTTACGAGCTACTAGAAGGGAGTATCCTTCGATCATCATTGGTAATTATGCCGAGCACGTACGTATACGCTCGCCTATCTGCAGTTCATCATTGCCTCACGTGAATTAAGTTCCCCAAGGAGAAAAACGTAGTATGCTGCAACATATGCATACGTACTTGTTCCGCGGCATCAAAAGCAGTTTCTTGCATTTGAAAAAGGGTTTAGGTCCAACGAAGAAGAGGAGGGAGGCCGGCCTCTCCTTTTTAACTTTGGCAAACTCTCACGAAGCCAAAGCGGATGCGTGTCCATCATTCGTCCTCCCTGTATTGATGTTGTACTAGTACTAGCAAGCACACGCCAGTTAACTGTTCATCCATCTCTTTCCTGCATGCATGGCACTCCCATTGGCATCTCCAACCAACCAGCCAATCATTGTCTAGGTTCCATGAACCATTGCGCCGGCAAACGGGCCTTTCCTCAAACACGTACTTCAGTCTTTCTTATGCCCATACCTGTATAATATCGTTTTTCCTACTTGGATCTTGCTACTTTCTAGCAGATAATTAACTAGTAGCATATGTAATTTTGGAAACTAGCATACATATATACTTAAGCCCAATGTTCTGTACCTGCCAATAAAGTATTAGTAAGCTCGTAAACAATCTCTGCGAATGGAAATGCCCCGGTTAACAACTGATCTAGCTCCCCAGGCATGAACTGGTGATGCATACGGCAGGACAGTACAAGTACTACTTACTTTTGATAAAGAAACAGTCGTTGCCTTAGATGAAGAAGACTGCGTTAATTGAACTCACCACTCTCAGATTCTAAAAAAAAAAATAGTCAGATCTCAATTGTAGACACGACGAGACGTTAACTAATCTGTTAGACTATTCAACGAGGGAACAAACCCACATTGTCTCACATGCCCTGACCAAAATATTTTATCCCACGAGCCCCGCACTAGGTCTGGGAGGGAGAACAATGATAAGACCCCAATCATCACATGAACAACAATATGTACTTCAAGATCGATCGGTCATGGTGCATTGCGAGCAGGGAGATGGCGTAGTCCGTTCGAGGCCACGACCACCTGTGCAATTAATCCACACAACCTTTTGCTCCTGGCTCTTGCAACTAAATCGCAAGGGTTTCTTGATCCACCACCAAATGAAGTACCCCTCCGATTCATAATAAGTGTCGTTGAATCAGATGTATCTAGCATTAAATATGTCTAGATACATCATAATTCAGTGACACTTAATATACATTGGAGAGAGAAGTAGATACTATATGTTGAAAATATAAGCAATAATCCATATGATTTAATCCGAATAAATAATTGACAAAGCATGATCATCTAGATAGCGATTAAATAGATCACACAAACTAACATAGTAGATGAACAGATTACATCTAAACAAGACAAACATATTACATCTATACCAAGCGCTAGAACTAGACACTCTAGCATAATCTGAAAGAGATAGATTGAGATCACATACGGTGTAGTGGCGGCAACGGCAAGCGTCCGCGGCGGTAGCAGCAGTAGTAGCCGCAACGTCGTCGCTCATGTTGAGGTTGTTGAAGAGGATTGTGACGTCCGAGAAGAAGTCGCCGTTCGGTAACTCGTCGTTGGAAGACGTTGTGGATGCTAGTAGTCGCGTTTGAGCGCTCCTAAAAACCTGATCACCCCTCACCCGTACAGGTTCTCAAGTGGCGGGGTTCCGGAGGCCTACTGTCACGATCTGCGGTGCACGCCACACGCAGGGATGGGGAAGACGAAGGCGGCGGTGCAATAGACTGGAAGGAAACACGTGTGATGTGTAGTAACGATTAGGTTTAGCGCAAACGCTTATATAGTGCAAGTCAGAGAGATCGTGGGGCTCAGCCCACGTCCGAGTCGGTAACATCCCACGTTCCAGAAAGTCTAGTAACGGCTGACTAATTAAGGTATCCATTAATGACTCATAATTAATCCGATTCATGGATTAATTATGAGTCATTAATGGATACCTTAATTAGTCGGTGAGATTCCCGCAACCCGCAACCCGCGGTGCGCACACGTCGTGACGAGGCGAGGCGAGGCGTAGCGGATGGCGTAGGAGGAGGAGTGCGCGAGAACTGCTCTTCTTCTCACACCTAAGTGAGCGGTAGAACAACCTAGTATATAAGGAGGTGTAACTCTCACTCAACTAGCAATGTAGGACCAAACTTTAGGACCACTAGCATAGCCATATACTGTCATGCACAAATGGGCCAAAGAGAATTTTCAGAATTTGTCTAATGGCCAATAGTCCAATACTCACCAAATTCCAACAATCCCCCACAAAGTCTCATTGGCACATCATATCACTTTTGTTCCAGAATATTTTATATACCGGTGTGTAGTGGAGACTGTTAAATTGCCATGTTAAACTTCATGGTACACTAGCTAGCGACTTGAATAGTAGACTATGTCTTGAACTACAAGTTTTCTGCACACTAGTTTCACACGAAATCTAGACAGGTATAGGGCTGCCACAGGGCTTCCCCGTGGTTTGGAGCTTATGCGTCATACTCCAGGGCCTTTCATGAGTTTATTAGAGAGCACCCCAACTCTCATGGACTACGACGTTTAACAGTCAGACTCATGTAGGTTTGTTCCTCAATAGATGTTCTGCAGGACAACATATCTACTTAGAAAAGCCACTTGGAACACATTATGATAAATATCAACCTGCAATGCAGAATAAGAGAGTATTGCATCTTTATGGAGATGTAAATATAATATTGGCATACTCTCCTCTCAGCTGATCAAAAGCTTATCTCCCAGCTCTAATTCACGGGATCTCTGATCACATAGAGTGGGTTACCACTGCGAACAACTCATTGTGTGGATCTCAAACTCATCTCCCTCGATGTATTATCTATCACCTTATGTGGTAAACCCTATGTGAAGGGATATTCCAAGTTCTTAGATGTTTGGATATAATCCAACGCAATAACTCCAGAGTTTCTCAGTTTCCTGACAGATTTCAGTCTCTCTTCACACGCCCTGATGACTTCATATTATCCTTAGAACTGTTTACTCTGACAATCATGGTTTGATTATCACAGTTCATCCGGATAGCGGGTATTGGTTTTTCAACCATAGGTAAGTCCATCAAGAGCTCATGAAGCCACTCTGCTTCAACAATGGTTGTGTCTAATGTTGTGAGTTCTTCTCCATAGTTGACCTCGTTAAGGTAGTCTGCCTGCAAGACTTTCAGGAAACAGCGTCACCACCAAGTGTAAACAAATAACCACTTGTGGCCTTAATCTCATCAGCATCAGATATATAGTTTGAATCACTATAACCCTCAAGTACTCGTGGATATCCAGTATAGTGAATACCATACCTCACAGTGCCTTTCAAATAGCGCAAAACTCTCTCAAGAGCATGCCAATGATCATCTCCGGAATTTGACACAAATCGACTCAGTTTGCTTACAATAAAGGAGATGCTAGTGAAGGAGATATGCCCTAGAGGCAAATAATAAATGTTTTTATTATCATATCTCAATTAGTTTGTAATCGTTTCATATTGTGATATAATTGTATCAAGTGGAAACATTGGTACAAGTGTGGTATGAAACAAACCAAGTTCCTAGTAGCCTCTATTCATACTAGTTCGTTGGTCAAGCGATGATCAAGGTTTCCTGATCACGGGGCATTTATGCCAATTGGCAACGAGGTTATATCATTGGTGAATGATGTGATGGAAATTACCCAAAGATTGCGACACGATCAAGTCACATAGTCATTTTGCAATAGTTATAAACGTAGTCCCCTTCTCCTAGACCATGAGATCATATTACTCACTGTTTCCCGAGGCTGCCTCGACTGCATCAAACGTCACTTGGTGATACAGTGATCATAAAGGTATATGTTAGGTATTCAGAGGAACAATAGATGACATATCACTTAAGAGCGGGATTTTGTCCCCACGTGTAAGATACATACGGCCGGCTTGGTGAGATTACATCCATAATGTTGCAAACATGTGACTAGGTCATGGGGATGTAATATCGTGGTAACAAGTAAAACAGAACTTGTCAGTAACAAGATTGACAAGGTATGTGATTACCAATGATCGAATATCAGACAAGCGTATCAGACAAACAAAGGGAATTGGACTCGACGTTTTACGGTTAAAACGACATTATCACCATGGAATGCATAGGGTCATATTGCATCCCGGTCCCTCTATTGATCATTGATGGAGATTATGTTTGTGCCATTCTCAAGCCGTCGGGAAGTAAACTTAAGGGTACGATGAGCTAGAGATCCTCTATAAGTTGGAATCACCATATGAAAGAGAAAAGGAAACTAGACAAGTTCCGTGAGAGAACCGAAATCATTCTGGGAAAAAGTTCCGAAGTTGTTTCGGGTCAAATCGCATTTTGTAATATGTATTTACATGTTAATTAATGTAATTAATATTAAATATAATATTAAAATCTAATTTGAAAGGGGGGTTCCACTAATGGGCCAAATTTCGAGGGAAAAGGTGCTCATGAGGGAAAACCGCAAGAGGAAGGGCCAAGCGCCAAAGGGGCCAAGGCCTAGCCACCATGTGGGGCCCACCAGCCATCCTTGGGATGTGCGCGGGGTGGGGCCCACCCCTGTCCGGTGATGAGTGCATATTTGCATCATGTTTTATATTATTATTTTGCACTGTAGTTGTAGGATCTTGGAATTTTATGACGTTCGCGCGCACATTTTATGTCTATTTTCACCAGGATCAGGATAGATGATGGATACAATGGACACAACTGGAGCAGTTGTATTGAGGAGAAAAGGAGTAAAAAACAATGTAATCGCTTATTTAGGAAATATTAATAACACGAGAAGAAATCCGAAGCGATCGAGGCATATAGATGGTTTAACGACCAACTATACCGCGGGAATAAAATTCTGGCCGTATAGTTACGTTATTTAGTTGGCGCTGCCACCGCCTCCTCAAATAGTTTCACCCCATGCAACTAGATCGGAGAGACGACATACAGAACAACCAGAAATTGCCCGAAACCTCACCTCCGGATGGCATCTGGGAGGGGGAACTCATCCACCGGGGATCCACCTTTGACCTATGTAGATCCGAGAGGCTAAGGCATTGATCTCCATCATCAACCGCTGCATCACCACCATCTCCATCCATCCCATCTACATCTTGTCTAGATCTTGTTGGATATTCCGTACTTGTTGTGGATTTATACAAGTACTATTCATCTATGATAGACTCCATTGTTATTGCCATGATGTTGATTGCCTCCATGTCTGAGTAGATCATTAGTTCTTGGGAGATGAGAAACCCTAGTATGAGATTGCAATAAGATAACTTTATTATGAGATTCATCGCTGTGATCATGTGTTAGATTGTCTTTATCTGATGTTTGGGAGAAGTCAACCTCTCAATATTTTCCTCTTGTGGGGACTTGATGGAGGGAACTACTTGTTGGTAGACGGAGGTGTGTTAGCACTTACAGTGACTATAAAGCTATTGGCACCCCTTACGTATCAACTTGGGAACCGAGGAAACTCATGGAACACTATCCATGCCATGAGATACGTCCTACGGTATTAAGTCCCTTAATAGCGCAGTAATTCGATTGATGTCGATTGCCGACTGCTGTGGTTATGAGGATGATGTGAGCAGTGATTGCTGCCTTTTTTTTTCCAAATACGGAGTTCCTCCCACACATGCATAGTTGAGAATGTTCATGATAATAACTTTACCTTAGTTCTTTATAATGCTATAGGTTTATCCGCTACTCCTTGAGAACGCCTTTTCCTATTGCAGTCTCAATCCCTTTTACATACGCAATACTTACTTTCTGTATTCAGTTATTTTATTTACTTATTGTTCTCTTATACCAAAAACCCAACAACACTTTTTTACACAATACTCGCATTTTATATTGTTACTTAGAACTTTATTTAGCATTTCTATCATAGTATTTAATTCAAGAGTTATCATACTTTAGACTCCCGCTCTCTGTGTGATCGATATCTTTATTTCAAAACTACCTACAAATGATCTATGCACTTGCAGTCATCAACCGGCCGTCCCATGGTACCCTAGGGCCCATGGCGCCTCCCCCTCTCTCCCTTCTTTAGTCCCACATGGGACACCCAAGGGGAGGGCACACCTCCCCCTATATAAAGGGGTGGCCATGGGTGGGAATAAAAACACAAAGACCAACACATGAGAAGGCCTTTGGATGCCTTTCTCTTCTCTCTCTCTCTCTCTCTCTCTCTCTTGTGACCATGGCCCCATGTATGGGTTGTGCAAACAAGGCTTCACCACAAAACACGGTGTGCTGCGGAGATTCCAAGTCGAAGATCTACTTCTGCATTCCCAGTGGGATTGGGGAGCCGGAGGCTGTCATCGTACATTGTATGTGTACGAAACCTTGAGAGTGCCTCATTCGAGAGCATCTTCGATGTCGTGAGCCAGAGCTGCTATACGATGAAGATGGAGAAAGGGGTGACATGCGAGGAGCTTCACGACCTTGAGGTCAGCTACAAGTCAGACTAATTCAACAACGTTCCCCTCGGAACATTAACCGCGTACGGTCTACAAGAGTATGTATTCTAAATGCTCTCGTTGTTACTGCATTACTACATAGATAGATCTTGGGCATTAGGAAGTTCCAACGTAGGAATTTTTTTGTTTTCTTCTACGAAACCCTTCAGTTAGGCCTCGTAGCGCTGGCTAAATACATGAGCAAGCCAATGATTTGAGAATATCTCAATTGATCTTTAGAATTTCTTCGATTCTTTCGAAGTAGCACACTCGGATCATAAGGCGTTGGAGAATACTTACAATCACTATACCCGAAGCGACTCAATATCTTTTCCACATAGTGAGACTGAAGCAGTATATAATCCCACCGTTGTCATCCTTCAGTAGCTTGATGTTTAAGATTACATCAGCCACTCCTAAGTCCTTCAACTCAAAGCAGCGAGATAGGAACTCTTTGACCTCCTCAATAACAGCGAGGTTGGTCCCGAATATCAATATTTCATCAACATAGATAGAGACACATAATAATCCTTCCCCCACCATGGCGATTAGGGCTGGGCACAAAAACCGAAGATCGAAACCGAAA
>CAJUXJ010001769.1:0-26247 GCA_910589775.1 Avena eriantha
CTCGCAAGTTTTCATGTGATTCTGATGCTCCGGTGGTCTTCCTCCGGCGAAACCCTAGTCCTTGGGCCCCCGGATCGTCTACCCCTGTATCTATCTCCGTACGAGGGTAGACCGGTGGACCTCTCTACTTGTTTTGGTTTGTTTAGGACATATGTACATGGAGAGCAAAGTTGGGCCAACTTTGGCACACTCTAGGCCCCGGTTGTGACGCGGTGGGAGTTTCCACATACAGATCCAGGATTTTACTAAGTGTTAACGCATGTCCGGAAGCGGGTCACACCTGGGGCCTACACATGGCACCTAACAACCTTGAACCACTCTACACACATATCCTAGGGGCACATGCAAGTTTTCATGTGAATTCGACGCTCCGCGGTCTTGCTCCGGTGAAACCTAGATCAGGGCCCAGATCATCTACCCCTATAGCTTTCTTTCGTAAGAGGGTAGCCCTGTGTACCTCTACTTGTTTTTGTTTGTTTAGGACATATGTACATGGAGAGCAAAGTCGGGCCAATTTTCCACATTCTAGGCCCCGGTGTGATGCGGCGGGAGTTTTCACGTAAGACTAGGATTTTACTAAGTGTTAAAGAATGTCGGGAATTGGGTCACAAACGGGTCCTACACATGGCACCTACCAAAATTGCACCACCTCACACATATTATCTAGGGGACATGCTAGTTTCATGTGATCTGACGCTCCGGTGGTCTTCCTCCGGCGAAACCCTCTAGACAGTGGGCGCCCCAGGATCGTCGAACCCCTATACTATCGATCCGTACGAGGGTAGCCCAGTGGACCTCTCTACTTGTTTTGGTTTGTTTAGGACATATGTACCTGGAGTCCAAAGGCTGGGGCCAACTTTGCCACATTCTAGGCGCCGGATGTGATGCGGCAGGAGTTTCCACGTATAGATCCAACATTTTACTAAGTGTTAACGCATGTCCGGGAAGGGGGTCACAACTGGGGCCTACACATGGCACCTACCAACCTTGCAACCACTCTCACACACATATCCTAGGGGCACATGCAAGTTTTCATGTGATTCCGATGCTCCGGTGGTCTTCCTCCGGCGAAACCCTAGACCAGGGGGCCGATCGTCTACCCCTATAGATATATTCGTACGAGGGTAGCCCGGTGGACCTCTCTGCTTGTTTTGGTTTTTTTGGATATATCTGCATGGAGAGCCAAGGTTGGGCTAACTTTGCCACATTCTAGGCCCCGATTGTGACTCGGCGGAAGTTTCCACGTACAAATCCAGAATTTTACTAAGTGTTAACTCATGTCCGGGAAGGGGGTCACACCTGGGGCCTAGACATGGCACCTACCAACCTTGCACCACTCTTACACACATAACCTAGGGTTCATGGATTACGATGCTCCGGTGGTCTTCCGCCAGCGAAACGCTAGAACCGGCGGCCCCGGATCAACTACCCCTATAGGTATGTCCATACGAGGGTAGACCGGTGGACCTCTCTACTTGTTTTGGTTTGTTTAGGACATATGTACATGGAGAGCAAAGGTTGGGCCAACTTTGGCACACTCTCGGCCCCGGTTGTGACGCGGTGGGAGTTTCCACATACAGATCCAGGATTTTACTAAGTGTTAACGCATGTCCCGGAAGCGGGTCACACCTGGGGCCTACACATGGCACCTAACAACCTTGGACCACTCTAACACACATATCCTAGGGGCACATGCAAGTTTTCATGTGATTCCGACGCTCCGGCGGTCCTTCCTCCGGCGAAACCCTAGATCAAGAGCCCAGATCATCTACCCCTATAGCTTTCTTCCTAAGAGGATAGCCCTGTGTACCTCTACTTGTTTTGGTTTGTTTAGGACATATTTACATGGAGAGCAAAGGTCGGGCCAAATTTTCCACATTCTAGGCCCCGGTTGTGACGCGGCGGGTGTTTTCACGTACAGATCTAGGATTTTACTAAGTGTTAACGCATGTCTGGGAAGGGTGTCACACCCGGGTCCTACACATGGCACCTACCAAACTTGCACCACTCTCACACATATATCCTAGGGGACATGCTAGTTTTCATGTGACTCTGACGCTCCGGTGGTCTTCCACCGGCGAAACCCTAGACAGGGGGCCCTAGATCGTCTACCCCTATAACTATCTCCGTACGAGGGTAGCCCGGTGGACCGCTCTACTTGTTTTGGTTTCTTTAGGACATATGTACTGGAGTCCAAAGGCTGGGCCAACTTTGCCACATTCTAGGCCCCGGTTGTGATGCGGCGGGAGTTTCCACGTATAGATCCAACATTTTACTAAGTGTTAACGCATGTCCGGGAAGGGGGTCACAACTGGGGCCTACACATGCACCTACAAACCTTGCAACCACTCTCACACACATATCCTAGGGGCACATGCAAGTTTTCATGTGATTCCGATGCTCCAGGTGGTCTTCCTCCGGCGAAACCCTAGACCAGGGGGGCCGGATCGTCTACCCCTATAGATATATTCGTACGAGGGTAGCCCGGTGGACCTCTCTGCTTGTTTTGGTTTTTTGGACATATCTGCATGGAGAGCCAAGGTTGGGCTAACTTTGCCAAATTCTAGGCCCCGATTGTGACTCGGCGGAAGTTTCCACGTACAAATCCAGAATTTTACTAAGTGTTAACTCATGTCCGGGAAGGGGGTCACACCTGGGGCCTAGACATGGCACCTACCAACCTTGCACCACTCTTACACACATAACCTAGGGGTCATGGATTACGATGCTCCGGCGGTCTTCCTCCGGCGAAACCCTAGACCGGCGGCCCCGGATCAACTACCCCTATAGGTATGTCCATACGAGGGTAGCCTGGGGGACCTCTCTACTTTTTTTGGTTTGTTTAGGACATTTGTACATGGAGATCAAAGGTTGGTCCAACTTTGCCACATTCTAGGCCCCGGTTGTGATGTGGCGGGAGTTTCCACGTAAAGATCAACCATATTACTAAGTGTTAACGCATGTCAAGGAAGGGGGTCACAATTGGGGCCTACACATGGTACCTACCAACCTTGCACGACTCTCACACACATATCCTAGGGGCACATGCAAGTTTTCATGTGATTCTGATGCTCCGGTGGTCTACGTCCAGCGAAACCCTAAGCCGGGGGCCCTCGGATCATCTACCCCTATAGGTATCTTCCGTACGAGGGTAGCCCGGGAGACGTCTCTACTTTTTTGGTTTTTTTAGGACATATGTACATGGATAGCAAAGGTTGGGCCAACTTTGCCACATTCTAGGCCCCGGTTGTGACGCAGCGGGAGTTTCCACGTATAGATCCGGGATTTTACTAAGTGTTAACGCATGTCCGAGAAGGGGGTCACACCTGGGGAATAGACATGGCACCTACCAACCTTGCAACACTCTTACACACATATCCTAGGGGCACTCGCAAGTTTTCATGTGATTCTGATGCTCCGGTGGTCTTCCTCCGGCGAAACCCTAGTCCTTGGGCCCCGGATCGTCTACCCCTGTATCTATCTCCGTACGAGGGTAGACCGGTGGACCTCTCTACTTGTTTTGGTTTGTTTAGGACATATGTACATGGAGAGCAAAGGTTGGGCCAACTTTGGCACACTCTAGGCCCCGGTTGTGACGCGGTGGGAGTTTCCACATACAGATCCAGGATTTTACTAAGTGTTAACGCATGTCCCGGAAGCGGGTCACACCTGGGGCCTACACATGGCACCTAACAACCTTGAACCACTCTAACACACATATCCTAGGGGCACATGCAAGTTTTCATGTGAATTCGACGCTCCGGCGGTCTTGCTCCGGTGAAAACCTAGATCAAGGGCCCAGATCATCTACCCCTATAGCTTTCTTCCTAAGAGGGTAGCCCTGTGTACCTCTACTTGTTTTGGTTTGTTTAGGACATATGTACATGGAGAGCAAAGGTCGGGCCAAATTTTCCACATTCTAGGACCCGGTTGTGATGCGGCGGGAGTTTTCACGTACAGATCTAGGATTTTACTAAGTGTTAACGCATGTCCGGGAAGGGGGTCACACCCGGGTCCTACACATGGCACCTACCAAACTTTCACCACTCTCACACATATATCCTAGGGGACATGCTAGTTTTCATGTGATTCTGACGCTCCGGTGGTCTTCCTCCGGCGAAACCCTAGACAGGGGGCCCCAGATCGTCTACCCCTATAACTATCTCCGTACGAGGGTAGCCCAGGTGGACCTCTCTACTTGTTTTGGTTTGTTTAGGACATATGTACTGGAGTCCAAAGGCTGGGCCAACTTTGCCACATTCTAGGCCCCGGATGTGATGCGGCAGGGAGTTTCCACGTATAGATCCAACATTTTACTAAGTGTTAACGCATGTCCGGGAAGGGGGTCACAACTGGGGCCTACACATGGCACCTACCAACCTTGCACCACTCTCACACACATATCCTAGGGGCACATGCAAGTTTTCATGTGATTCCGATGCTCCGGTGGTCTTCCTCCGGCGAAACCCTAGACCAGGGGGGCCGGATCGTCTACCCCTATAGATATATTCGTACGAGGGTAGCCCGGTGGACCTCTCTGCTTGTTTTGGTTTTTTTGGATATATCTGCATGGAGAGCCAAGGTTGGGCTAACTTTGCCACATTCTAGGCCCCGATTGTGACTCGGCGGAAGTTTCCACGTACAAATCCAGAATTTTACTAAGTGTTAACTCATGTCCGGGAAGGGGGTCACACCTGGGGCCTAGACATGGCACCTACCAACCTTGCACCACTCTTACACACATAACCTAGGGTTCATGGATTACGATGCTCCGGTGGTCTTCCGCCAGCGAAACGCTAGACCGGCGGCCCCGGATCAACTACCCCTATAGGTATGTCCATACGAGGGTAGACCGGTGGACCTCTCTACTTGTTTTGGTTTGTTTAGGACATATGTACATGGAGAGCAAAGGTTGGGCCAACTTTGGCACACTCTCGGCCCCGGTTGTGACGCGGTGGGAGTTTCCACATACAGATCCAGGATTTACTAAGTGTTAACGCATGTCCCGGAAGCGGGTCACACCTGGGGCCTACACATGGCACCTAACAACCTTGGACCACTCTAACACACATATCCTAGGGGCACATGCAAGTTTTCATGTGATTCCGACGCTCCGGCGGTCTTCCTCCGGCGAAACCCTAGATCAAGAGCCCAGATCATCTACCCCTATAGCTTTCTTCCTAAGAGGATAGCCCTGTGTACCTCTACTTGTTTTGGTTTGTTTAGGACATATTTACATGGAGAGCAAAGGTCGGGCCAAATTTTCCACATTCTAGGCCCCGGTTGTGACGCGGCGGGTGTTTTCACGTACAGATCTAGGATTTTACTAAGTGTTAACGCATGTCTGGGAAGGGTGTCACACCCGGGTCCTACACATGGCACCTACCAAACTTGCACCACTCTCACACATATATCCTAGGGGACATGCTAGTTTTCATGTGACTCTGACGCTCCGGTGGTCTTCCACCGGCGAAACCCTAGACAGGGGGCCCTAGATCGTCTACCCCTATAACTATCTCCGTACGAGGGTAGCCCGGTGGACCGCTCTACTTGTTTTGGTTTCTTTAGGACATATGTACTGGAGTCCAAAGGCTGGGCCAACTTTGCCACATTCTAGGCCCCGGTTGTGATGCGGCGGGAGTTTCCACGTATAGATCCAACATTTTACTAAGTGTTAACGCATGTCCGGGAAGGGGGTCACAACTGGGGCCTACACATGGCACCTACAAACCTTGCACCACTCTCACACACATATCCTAGGGGCACATGCAAGTTTTCATGTGATTCCGATGCTCCGGTGGTCTTCCTCCGGCGAAACCCTAGACCAGGGGGGCCGGATCGTCTACCCCTATAGATATATTCGTACGAGGGTAGCCCGGTGGACCTCTCTGCTTGTTTTGGTTTTTTTGGACATATCTGCATGGAGAGCCAAGGTTGGGCTAACTTTGCCAAATTCTAGGCCCCGATTGTGACTCGGCGGAAGTTTCCACGTACAAATCCAGAATTTTACTAAGTGTTAACTCATGTCAGGGAAGGGGGTCACACCTGGGGCCTAGACATGGCACCTACCAACCTTGCACCACTCTTACACACATAACCTAGGGGTCATGGATTACGATGCTCCGGCGGTCTTCCTCCGGCGAAACCCTAGACCGGCGGCCCCGGATCAACTACCCCTATAGGTATGTCCATACGAGGGTAGCCTGGGGGACCTCTCTACTTTTTTTGGTTTGTTTAGGACATTTGTACATGGAGATCAAAGGTTGGTCCAACTTTGCCACATTCTAGGCCCCGGTTGTGATGTGGCGGGAGTTTCCACGTAAAGATCAACCATATTACTAAGTGTTAACGCATGTCAAGGAAGGGGGTCACAATTGGGGCCTACACATGGTACCTACCAACCTTGCACGACTCTCACACACATATCCTAGGGGCACATGCAAGTTTTCATGTGATTCTGATGCTCCGGTGGTCTACGTCCAGCGAAACCCTAAGCCGGGGGCCCTCGGATCATCTACCCCTATAGGTATCTCCGTACGAGGGTAGCCCGGGAGACGTCTCTACTTTTTTGGTTTTTTAGGACATATGTACATGGATAGCAAAGGTTGGGCCAACTTTGCCACATTCTAGGCCCCGGTTGTGACGCAGCGGGAGTTTCCACGTATAGATCCGGGATTTTACTAAGTGTTAACGCATGTCCGAGAAGGGGGTCACACCTGGGGAATAGACATGGCACCTACCAACCTTGCAACACTCTTACACACATATCCTAGGGGCACTCGCAAGTTTTCATGTGATTCTGATGCTCCGGTGGTCTTCCTCCGGCGAAACCCTAGTCCTTGGGCCCCGGATCGTCTACCCCTGTATCTATCTCCGTACGAGGGTAGACCGGTGGACCTCTCTACTTGTTTTGGTTTGTTTAGGACATATGTACATGGAGAGCAAAGGTTGGGCCAACTTTGGCACACTCTAGGCCCCGGTTGTGACGCGGTGGGAGTTTCCACATACAGATCCAGGATTTTACTAAGTGTTAACGCATGTCCCGGAAGCGGGTCACACCTGGGGCCTACACATGGCACCTAACAACCTTGAACCACTCTAACACACATATCCTAGGGGCACATGCAAGTTTTCATGTGATTCCGACGCTCCGGCGGTCTTGCCTCCGGTGAAACCTAGATCAAGAGGCCCAGATCATCTACCCCTATAGCTTTCTTCCTAAGAGGGTAGCCCTGTGTACCTCTACTTGTTTTGGTTTGTTTAGGACATATGTACATGGAGAGCAAAGGTCGGGCCAAATTTTCCACATTCTAGGCCCCGGTTGTGACTGCGGCGGGAGTTTTCACGTACAGATCTAGGATTTTACTAAGTGTTAACGCATGTCCTGGGAAGGGGGTCACACCCGGGTCCTACACATGGCACCTACCAAACTTGCACCACTCTCACACATATATCCTAGGGGACATGCTAGTTTTCATGTGATTCTGACGCTCCGGTGGTCTTCCTCCGGCGAAACCCTAGACAGGGGGCCCCAGATCGTCTACCCCTATAACTATCTCCGTACGAGGGTAGCCCGGTGGACCTCTCTACTTGTTTTGGTTTCTTTAGGACATATGTACTGGAGTCCAAAGGCTGGGCCAACTTTGCCACATTCTAGGCCCCGGTTGTGATGCGGCGGGAGTTTCCACGTATAGATCCAACATTTTACTAAGTGTTAACGCATGTCCGGGAAGGGGGTCACAACTGGGGCCTACACATGGCACCTACAAACCTTGCACCACTCTCACACACATATCCTAGGGGCACATGCAAGTTTTCATGTGATTCCGATGCTCCGGTGGTCTTCCTCCGGCGAAACCCTAGACCAGGGGGGCCGGATCGTCTACCCCTATAGATATATTCGTACGAGGGTAGCCCGGTGGACCTCTCTGCTTGTTTTGGTTTTTTTGGACATATCTGCATGGAGAGCCAAGGTTGGGCTAACTTTGCCACATTCTAGGCCCCGATTGTGACTCGGCGGAAGTTTCCACGTACAAATCCAGAATTTTACTAAGTGTTAACTCATGTCCGGGAAGGGGGTCACACCTGGGGCCTAGACATGGCACCTACCAACCTTGCACCACTCTTACACACATAACCTAGGGGTCATGGATTACGATGCTCCGGCGGTCTTCCTCCGGCGAAACCCTAGACCGGCGGCCCCGGATCAACTACCCCTATAGGTATGTCCATACGAGGGTAGCCTGGGGGACCTCTCTACTTTTTTTGGTTTGTTTAGGACATTTGTACATGGAGATCAAAGGTTGGTCCAACTTTGCCACATTCTAGGCCCCGGTTGTGATGTGGCGGGAGTTTCCACGTACAGATCGAACCATATTACTAAGTCTTAACGCATGTCAAGGAAGGGGGTCACAATTAGGGGCCTACACATGGTACCTACCAACCTTGCACGACTCTCACACACATATCCTAGGGGCACATGCAAGTTTTCATGTGATTCTGATGCTCCGGTGGTCTACGTCCAGCGAAACCCTAAGCCGGGGGCCCCCGGATAATCTACCCCTATAGGTCTCTCCGTACGAGGGTAGCCCGGGGGACCTCTCTACTTGTTTTGGTTTTTTTAGGACATATGTACATGGATAGCAAAGGTTGGGCCAACTTTGCCACATTCTAGGCCCCGGTTGTGACGCAGCGGGAGTTTCCACGTATAGATCCGGGATTTTACTGAGTGTTAACGCATGTCCGAGAAGGGGGTCACACCTGGGGAATAGACATGGCACCTACCAACCTTGCAACACTCTTACACACATATCCTAGGGGCACTCGCAAGTTTTCATGTGATTCTGATGCTCCGGTGGTCTTCCTCCGGCGAAACCCTAGTCCTTGGGCCCCGGATCGTCTACCCCTGTATCTATCTCCGTACGAGGGTAGACCGGTGGACCTCTCTACTTGTTTTGGTTTGTTTAGGACATATGTACATGGAGAGCAAAGGTTGGGCCAACTTTGGCAGACTCTAGGCCCCGGTTGTGACGCGGTGGGAGTTTCCACATACAGATCCAGGATTTTACTAAGTGTTAACGCATGTCCCGGAAGCGGGTCACACCTGGGGCCTACACATGGCACCTAACAACCTTGGACCACTCTAACACACATATCCTAGGGGCACATGCAAGTTTTCATGTGATTCCGACGCTCCGGCGGTCTTCCTCCGGTGAAACCCTAGATCAAGAGCCCAGATCATCTACCCCTATAGCTTTCTTCCTAAGAGGGTAGCCCTGTGTACCTCTACTTGTTTTGGTTTGTTTAGGACATATGTACATGGAGAGCAAAGGTCGGGCCAAATTTTCCACATTCTAGGCCCCGGTTGTGACGCGGCGGGAGTTTTCACGTACAGATCTAGGATTTTACTAAGTGTTAACGCATGTCCGGGAAGGGGGTCACACCCGGGTCCTACACATGGCACCTACCAAACTTGCACCACTCTCACACATATATCCTAGGGGACATGCTAGTTTTCATGTGATTCTGACGCTCCGGTGGTCTTCCTCCGGCGAAACCCTAGACAGGGGCCCCAGATCGTCTACCCCTATAACTATCTCCGTACGAGGGTAGCCCGGTGGACCTCTCTACTTGTTTTGGTTTGTTTAGGACATATGTACTGGAGTCCAAAGGCTGGGCCAACTTTGCCACATTCTAGGCCCCGGTTGTGATGCGGCGGGAGTTTCCACGTATAGATCCAACATTTTACTAAGTGTTAACGCATGTCCGGGAAGGGGGTCACAACTGGGGCCTACACATGGCACCTACCAACCTTGCACCACTCTCACACACATATCCTAGGGGCACATGCAAGTTTTCATGTGATTCCGATGCTCCGGTGGTCTTCCTCCGGCGAAACCCTAGACTAGGGGGGCCGGATCGTCTACCCCTATAGATATATTCGTACGAGGGTAGCCCGGTGGACCTCTCTGCTTGTTTTGGTTTTTTTGGACATATCTGCATGGAGAGCCAAGGTTGGGCTAACTTTGCCACATTCTAGGCCCCGATTGTGACTCGGCGGAAGTTTCCACGTACAAATCCAGAATTTTACTAAGTGTTAACTCATGTCCGGGAAGGGGGTCACACCTGGGGCCTAGACATGGCACCTACCAACCATTGCACCACTCTTACACACATACCTAGGGGTCATGGATTACGATGCTCCGGCGGTCTTCCTCCGGCGAAACCCTAGACCGGCGGCCCCGGATCAACTACCCCTATAGGTATGTCCATACGAGGGTAGCCTGGGGGACCTCTCTACTTTTTTTGGTTTGTTTAGGACATTTGTACATGGAGATCAAAGGTTGGTCCAACTTTGCCACATTCTAGGCCCCGGTTGTGATGTGGCGGGAGTTTCCACGTACAGATCGAACCATATTACTAAGTGTTAACGCATGTCAAGGAAGGGGGTCACAATTAGGGGCCTACACATGGTACCTACCAACCTTGCACGACTCTCACACACATATCCTAGGGGCACATGCAAGTTTTCATGTGATTCTGATGCTCCGGTGGTCTACGTCCAGCGAAACCCTAAGCCGGGGGCCCCCGGATAATCTACCCCTATAGGTCTCTCCGTACGAGGGTAGCCCGGGGGACCTCTCTACTTGTTTTGGTTTTTTTAGGACATATGTACATGGATAGCAAAGGTTGGGCCAACTTTGCCACATTCTAGGCCCCGGTTGTGACGCAGCGGGAGTTTCCACGTATAGATCCGGGATTTTACTGAGTGTTAACGCATGTCCGAGAAGGGGGTCACACCTGGGGAATAGACATGGCACCTACCAACCTTGCAACACTCTTACACACATATCCTAGGGGCACTCGCAAGTTTTCATGTGATTCTGATGCTCCGGTGGTCTTCCTCCGGCGAAACCCTAGTCCTTGGGCCCCGGATCGTCTACCCCTGTATCTATCTCCGTACGAGGGTAGACCGGTGGACCTCTCTACTTGTTTTGGTTTGTTTAGGACATATGTACATGGAGAGCAAAGGTTGGGCCAACTTTGGCAGCACTCTAGGCCCCGGTTGTGACGCGGTGGGAGTTTCCACATACAGATCCAGGATTTTACTAAGTGTTAACGCATGTCCCGGAAGCGGGTCACACCTGGGGCCTACACATGGCACCTAACAACCTTGGACCACTCTAACACACATATCCTAGGGGCACATGCAAGTTTTCATGTGATTCCGACGCTCCGGCGGTCTTCCTCCGGCGAAACCCTAGATCAAGAGCCCAGATCATCTACCCCTATAGCTTTCTTCCTAAGAGGGTAGCCCTGTGTACCTCTACTTGTTTTGGTTTGTTTAGGACATATGTACATGGAGAGCAAAGGTCGGGCCAAATTTTCCACATTCTAGGCCCCGGTTGTGACGCGGCGGGAGTTTTCACGTACAGATCTAGGATTTTACTAAGTGTTAACGCATGTCCGGGAAGGGGGTCACACCCGGGTCCTACACATGGCACCTACCAAACTTGCACCACTCTCACACATATATCCTAGGGGACATGCTAGTTTTCATGTGATTCTGACGCTCCGGTGGTCTTCCTCCGGCGAAACCCTAGACAAGGGGGCCCCAGATCGTCTACCCCTATAACTATCTCCGTACGAGGGTAGCCCGGTGGACCTCTCTACTTGTTTTGGTTTGTTTAGGACATATGTACTGGAGTCCAAAGGCTGGGCCAACTTTGCCACATTCTAGGCCCCGGTTGTGATGCGGCGGGAGTTTCCACGTATAGATCCAACATTTTACTAAGTGTTAACGCATGTCCGGGAAGGGGGTCACAACTGGGGCCTACACATGGCACCTACAAACCTTGCACCACTCTCACACACATATCCTAGGGGCACATGCAAGTTTTCATGTGATTCCGATGCTCCGGTGGTCTTCCTCCGGCGAAACCCTAGACCAGGGGGGCCGGATCGTCTACCCCTATAGATATATTCGTACGAGGGTAGCCCGGTGGACCTCTCTGCTTGTTTTGGTTTTTTTGGACATATCTGCATGGAGAGCCAAGGTTGGGCTAACTTTGCCACATTCTAGGCCCCGATTGTGACTCGGCGGAAGTTTCCACGTACAAATCCAGAATTTTACTAAGTGTTAACTCATGTCCGGGAAGGGGGTCACACCTGGGGCCTAGACATGGCACCTACCAACCTTGCACCACTCTTACACACATATCCTAGGGGTCATGGATTACGATGCTCCGGCGGTCTTCCTCCGGCGAAACCCTAGACCGGCGGCCCCGGATCAACTACCCCTATAGGTATGTCCATACGAGGGTAGCCTGGGGGACCTCTCTACTTTTTTGGTTTGTTTAGGACATTTGTACATGGAGATCAAAGGTTGGTCCAACTTTGCCACATTCTAGGCCCCGGTTGTGATGTGGCGGGAGTTTCCACGTACAGATCGAACATATTACTAAGTGTTAACGCATGTCAAGGAAGGGGGTCACAATTGGGGCCTACACATGGTACCTACCAACCTTGCACGACTCTCACACACATATCCTAGGGGCACATGCAAGTTTTCATGTGATTCTGATGCTCCGGTGGTCTACGTCCAGCGAAACCCTAAGCCGGGGGCCCCGGATAATCTACCCCTATAGGTCTCTCCGTACGAGGGTAGCCCGGGGGACCTCTCTACTTGTTTTGGTTTTTTTAGGACATATGTACATGGATAGCAAAGGTTGGGCCAACTTTGCCACATTCTAGGCCCCGGTTGTGACGCAGCGGGAGTTTCCACGTATAGATCCGGGATTTTACTAAGTGTTAACGCATGTCCGAGAAGGGGGTCACACCTGGGGAATAGACATGGCACCTACCAACCTTGCAACACTCTTACACACATATCCTAGGGGCACTCGCAAGTTTTCATGTGATTCTGATGCTCCGGTGGTCTTCCTCCGGCGAAACCCTAGTCCTTGGGCCCCGGATCGTCTACCCCTGTATCTATCTCCGTACGAGGGTAGACCGGTGGACCTCTCTACTTTTTTTGGTTTGTTTAGGACATATGTACATGGAGAGCAAAGGTTGGGCCAACTTTGGCACACTCTAGGCCCCGGTTGTGACGCGGTGGGAGTTTCCACATACAGATCCAGGATTTTACTAAGTGTTAACGCATGTCCCGGAAGCGGGTCACACCTGGGGCCTACACATGGCACCTAACAACCTTGAACCACTCTAACACACATATCCTAGGGGCACATGCAAGTTTTCATGTGATTCCGACGCTCCGGCGGTCTTCCTCCGGTGAAAACCTAGATCAAGGGCCCAGATCATCTACCCCTATAGCTTTCTTCCTAAGAGGGTAGCCCTGTGTACCTCTACTTGTTTTGGTTTGTTTAGGACATATGTACATGGAGAGCAAAGGTCGGGCCAAATTTTCCACATTCTAGGCCCCGGTTGTGACTGCGGCGGGAGTTTTCACGTACAGATCTAGGATTTTACTAAGTGTTAACGCATGTCCTGGGAAGGGGGTCACACCCGGGTCCTACACATGGCACCTACCAAACTTGCACCACTCTCACACATATATCCTAGGGGACATGCTAGTTTTCATGTGATTCTGACGCTCCGGTGGTCTTCCTCCGGCGAAACCCTAGACAGGGGGCCCCAGATCGTCTACCCCTATAACTATCTCCGTACGAGGGTAGCCCAGGTGGACCTCTCTACTTGTTTTGGTTTGTTTAGGACATATGTACTGGAGTCCAAAGGCTGGGCCAACTTTGCCACATTCTAGGCCCCGGTTGTGATGCGGCAGGAGTTTCCACGTATAGATCCAACATTTTACTAAGTGTTAACGCATGTCCGGGAAGGGGGTCACAACTGGGGCCTACACATGGCACCTACCAACCTTGCACCACTCTCACACACATATCCTAGGGGCACATGCAAGTTTTCATGTGATTCCGATGCTCCGGTGGTCTTCCTCCGGCGAAACCCTAGACCAGGGGGGCCGGATCGTCTACCCCTATAGATATATTCGTACGAGGGTAGCCCGGTGGACCTCTCTGCTTGTTTTGGTTTTTTTGGATATATCTGCATGGAGAGCCAAGGTTGGGCTAACTTTGCCACATTCTAGGCCCCGATTGTGACTCGGCGGAAGTTTCCACGTACAAATCCAGAATTTTACTAAGTGTTAACTCATGTCCGGGAAGGGGGTCACACCTGGGGCCTAGACATGGCACCTACCAACCTTGCACCACTCTTACACACATAACCTAGGGTTCATGGATTACGATGCTCCGGCGGTCTTTCCGCCGGCGAAACGCTAGACCGGCGGCCCCGGATCAACTACCCCTATAGGTATGTCCATACGAGGGTAGCCCGGGGGACCTCTCTACTTTTTTTGGTTTGTTTAGGACATTTGTACATGGAGATCAAAGGTTGGTCCAACTTTGGCCACATTCTAGGCCCCGGTTGTGATGTGGCGGGAGTTTCCACGTAAAGATCGAACATATTACTAAGTGTTAACGCATGTCAGGAAGGGGGGTCACAATTGGGGCCTACACATGGTACCTACCAACCTTGCACGACTCTCACACACATATCCTAGGGGCACATGCAAGTTTTCATGTGATTCTGATGCTCCGGTGGTCTTCCTCCGGCGAAACCCTAGCCGGGGGCCCCGGATCATCTACCCCTATAGCTATCTCCGTACGAGGGTAGCCCGGGGACCTCTCTACTTGTTTTGGTTTTTTAGGACATATGTACATGGAGAGCAAAGGTTGGGCCAACTTTGCCACATTCTAGGCCCCGGTTGTGACGCGGCGGGAGTTTCCACGTATAGATCCGGATTTTACTAAGTGTTAACGCATGTCCGGAAGGGGGTCACACCTGGGGCCTACACATGGCACCTACCAACCTTGCACACTCTTACACACATATCCTAGGGGCACTGCAAGTTTTCATGTGATTCTGATGCTCCGGTGGTCTTCCTCCGGCGAAACCCTAGACCTTGGGCCCCGGATCGTCTACCCCTATAGCTATCTCCGTACGAGGGTAGCCCGGTGGACCTCTCTACTTGTTTTGGTTTGTTTAGGACATATGTACATGGAGAGCAAAGGTCGTGCCAAATTTTCCACATTCTAGGCCCCGGTTATGACGCGGCGGGAGGTTTTCACGTACAGATCTAGGATTTTACTAAGTGTTAACGCATGTCCGGGAAGGGGGTCACAACCGGGTCCTACACATGGCACCTACCAAACTTGCACCACTCTCACACATATATCCTAGGGGAAATGCTAGTTTTCATGTGATTCTGACGCTCCGATGGTCTTCCTCCGGCGAAACCCTAGACAGGGGCCCCAGATCGTCTACCCCTATAACTATCTCCGTACGAGGGTAGCCCGGTGGACCTCTCTACTTGTTTTGGTTTCTTAGGACATATGTACTGGAGTCCAAAGGCTGGGCCAACTTTGCCACATTCTAGGCCCCGGTTGTGATGCGGCAGGAGTTTCCACGTATAGATCCAACATTTTACTAAGTGTTAACTCATGTCCGGGAAGGGGGTCACACCTGGGGCCTAGACATGGCACCTACCAAACTTGCACCACTCTCACACCATATATCCTAGGGGACATGCTAGTTTTCATGTGATTCTGACGCTCCGGTGGTCTTCCTCCGCGAAACCCTAGACAGGGGGCCCCAGATCGTCTACCCCTATAACTATCTCCGTACGAGGGTAGCCCAGTGGACCTCTCTACTTGTTTTGGTTTGTTAGGACATATGTACTGGAGTCCAAAGGCTGGGCCAACCTTTGCCACATTCTAGGCCCCGGATGTGATGCGGCAGGAGTTTCCACGTATAGATCCAACATTTTACTAAGTGTTAACGCATGTCCGGGAAGGGGGTCACAACTGGGCCTACACATGGCACCTACCAACCTTGCACCACTCTCACACACATATCCTAGGGGCACATGCAAGTTTTCATGTGATTCCGATGCTCCGGTGGTCTTCCTCCGGCGAAACCCTAGACCAGGGGGCCGGATCGTCTACCCCCTATAGATATATTCGTACGAGGGTAGCCCGGTGGACCTCTCTGCTTGTTTTGGTTTTCTTAGGACATATGTACATGGATAGCAAAGGTTGGGCCAACTTTGCCACATGTAGGCCCCGGTTGTGACGCAGAGGAGTTTCCACGTATAGATCCGGGATTTTACTAAGTGTTAACGCATGTCCGAGAAGGGGGTCACACCTGGGGAATAGACATGGCACCTACCAACCTTGCAACACTCTTACACACATATCCTAGGGGCACTCGAAAGTTTTCATGTGATTCTGATGCTCCGGTGGTCTTCCTCTGGCGAAACCCTAGTCCTTGGGCCCCGGATCGTCTACCCCTGTATCTATCTCCGTACGAGGGTAGACCGGTGGACCTCTGTACTTGTTTTGGTTTGTTTAGGACATATGTACATGGAGAGCAAAGGTTGGGCCAACTTTGGCACACTCTATGCCCCGGTTGTGACGCGGTCGGAGTTTCCACATACAGATCCAGGATTTTACTAAGTGTTAACGCATGTCCCGGAAGCGGGTCACACCTGGGGCCTACACATGGCACCTAACAACCTTGAACCACTCTAACACACATATCCTAGGGGCACATGCAAGTTTTCATGTGATTCGACGCTCCGGCGGTCTTCCTCCGGTGAAAACCTAGATCAAGGGCCCAGATCATCTACCCCTATAGCTTTCTTCCTAAGAGGGTAGCCCTGTGTACCTCTACTTGTTTTGGTTTGTTTAGGACATATGTACATGGAGAGCAAAGCTCGGGCCAAATTTTCCACATTCTAGGCCCCGGTTGTGACGCGGCGGGAGTTTTCACGTACAGATCTAGGATTTTACTAAGTGTTAACGCATGTCCGGGAAGGGGGTCACACCCGGGTCCTACACATGGCACCTACCAAACTTGCACCACTCTCACACATATATCCTAGGGGACATGCTAGTTTTCATGTGATTCTGACGCTCCGGTGGTCTTCCTCCGGCGAAACCCTAGACAGGGGGCCCCAGATCGTCTACCCCTATAACTATCTCCGTACGAGGGTAGCCCGGTGGACCTCTCTACTTGTTTTGGTTTGTTTAGGACATATGTACTGGAGTCCAAAGGCTGGGCCAACTTTGCCACATTCTAGGCCCCGGTTGTGATGCGGCAGGAGTTTCCACGTATAGATCCAACATTTTACTAAGTGTTAACGCATGTCCGGGAAGGGGGTCACAACTGGGGCCTACACATGGCACCTACCAACCTTGCACCACTCTCACACACATATCCTAGGGGCACATGCAAGTTTTCATGTGATTCCGATGCTCCGGTGGTCTTCCTCCGGCGAAACCCTAGACCAGGGGGGCCGGATCGTCTACCCCTATAGATATATTCGTACGAGGGTAGCCCGGTGGACCTCTCTGCTTGTTTTGGTTTTTTTGGACATATCTGCATGGAGAGCCAAGGTTGGCTAACTTTGCCACATTCTAGGCCCCGATTGTGACTCGGCGGAAGTTTCCACGTACAAATCCAGAATTTTACTAAGTGTTAACTCATGTCCGGGAAGGGGGTCACACCTGGGGCCTAGACATGGCACCTACCAACCTTGCACCACTCTTACACACATAACCTAGGGGTCATGGATTACGATGCTCCGGCGGTCTTCCTCCGGCGAAACCCTAGACCGGCGGCCCCGGATCAACTACCCCTATAGGTATGTCCATACGAGGGTAGCCCTGGGGGACCTCTCTACTTTTTTGGGTTTGTTTAGGACATTTGTACAGGGAGATCAAAGGTTGGTCCAACTTTGCCACATTCTAGGCCCCGGTTGTGATGTGGCGGGAGTTTCCACGTAAAGATCGAACATATTACTAAGTGTTAACGCATGTCAAGGAAGGGGGTCAAAATTGGGGCCTACACATGGTACCTACCAACCTTGCACAACTCTCACACACATATCCTAGGGGCACATGCAAGTTTTCATGTGATTCTGATGCTCCGGTAGGTCTACGTCCAGCGAAACCCTAAGCCGGGGGCCCCCGGATCATCTACCCCTATAGGTATCTCCGTACGAGGGTAGCCCGGGGGACCTCTCTACTTGTTTTGGTTTTTTTAGGACATATGTACATGGATAGGCAAAGGTTGGGCCAACTTTGCCACATTCTAGGCCCCGGTTGTGACGCAGCGGGAGTTTCCACGTATAGATCCGGGATTTTACTAAGTGTTAACGCATGTCCGAGAAGGGGAGTCACACCTTGGGAATAGACATGGCACCTACCAACCTTGCAACACTCTTACACACATATCCTAGGGGCACTCGCAAGTTTTCATGTGATTCTGATGCTCCGGTGGTCTTCCTCGGCGAAACCCTAGTCCTTGGGCCCCGGATCAGTCTACCCCTGTATCTATCTCCGTACGAGGGTAGACCGGTGGACCTCTCTACTTGTTTTGGTTTGTTTAGGACATATGTACATGGAGAGCAAAGGTTGGGCCAACTTTGGCACACTCTAGGCCCCGGTTGTGACCCGGTGGGAGTTTCCACATACAGATCCAGGATTTTACTAAGTGTTAACGCATGTCCCGGAAGCGGGTCACACCTGGGGCCTACACATGGCACCTAACAACCTTGAACCACTCTAACACACATATCCTAGGGGCACATGCAAGTTTTCATGTGATTCGACGCTCCGGCGGTCTTCCTCTTGTGAAAACCTAGATCAAGGGCCCAGATCATCTACCCCTATAGCTTTCTTCCTAAGAGGGTAGCCATGTGTACCTCTACTTGTTTTGGTTTTTTTAGGACATATGTACATGGAGAGCAAAGGTCGGGCCAAATTTTCCACATTCTAGGCCTCGGTTGTGACGCGGCGGGAGTTTTCACGTACAGATCTAGGATTTTACTAAGTGTTAACGAATGTCCGGGAAGGGGGTCACACCCGGGTCCTACACATGGCAGCTACCAAAGTTGCACCACTCTCACACATATATCCTAGGGGACATGCTAGTTTTCATGTGATTCTGACGCTCCGGTGGTCTTCCTCCGGCGAAACCCTAGATAGGGGGCCCCAGATCGTCTACCCCTATAACTATCTCCGTACGAGGGTATCCCGATGGACCTCTCTACTTGTTTTGGTTTGTTTAGGACATATGTACTGGAGTCCAAAGGCTGGGCCAACTTTGCCACATTCTAGGCCCCGGTTGTGAAGCGGCAGGAGTTTCCACGTATAGATCCAACATTTTACTAAGTGTTAACGCATGTCCGGGAAGGGGGTCACACCTGGGGCCTAGACATGGCACCTACCAACCTTGCACCACTCTTACACACATATCCTGGGGGTCATGGATTACGATGCTCCGGCGGTCTTCCTCCGGCGAAACCCTAGACCGGGGGCCCCGGATCAACTACCCCTATAGGTATGTCCATACGAGGGTAGGCTGGGGGACCACTCTACTTTTTTTGGTTTGTTTAGGACATTTGTACATGGAGATCAAAGGTTGGTCCAACTTTGCAACATTCTAGGCCCCGGTTGTGATGTGGCGGGAGTTTCCACGTACAGATCGAACATATTACTAAGTGTTAACGCATGTCAAGGAAGGGGGTCACAATTGGGGCCTACACATGGTACCTACCAACCTTGCACGACTCTCACACACATATCCTAGGGCACATGCAAGTTTTCATGTGATTCTGATGCTCCGGTGGTCTACGTCCAGCGAAACCCTAAGCCGGGGGCCCCCGGATAATCTACCCCTATAGGTCCTCTCCGTACGAGGGTAGCCCGAGGGACCTCTCTACATGTTTTGGTTTTTTTAGGACATATGTACATGGATAGCAAAGGTTGGGCCAACTTTGCCACATTCTAGGCCCCGGTTGTGACGCAGCGGGAGTTTCCACGTATAGACCCGGGATTTTACTGAAGTGTTAACGCATGTCCGAGAAGGGGGTCACACCTGGGGAATAGACATGGCACCTACCAACCTTGCAACACTCTTACACACATATCCTAGTGGCACTCGCAAGTTTCATGTGATTCTGATGCTCCGGTGGTCCTTCCTCCGGCGAAACCCTAGTCCTTGGGCCCCGGATCGTCTACCCCTGTATCTATCTCCGTACGAGGGTAGACCGGTGGACCTCTTTACTTGTTTTGGTTTGTTTAGGACATATGTACATGGAGAGCAAAGGTTGGGCCAACTTTGGCACACTCTCGGCCCCGGTTGTGACGCGGTGGGAGTTTCCACATACAGATCCAGGATTTTACTAAGTGTTAACGCATGTCCCGGAAGCGGGTCACACCTGGGGCCTACACATGGCACCTAACAACCTTGGACCACTCTAACACACATATCCTAGGGGCACATGCAAGTTTTCATGTGATTCCGACGCTCCGGCGGTCTTCCTCCGGCGAAACCCTAGATCAAGAGCCCAGATCATCTACCCCTATAGCTTTCTTCCTAAGAGGATAGCCCTGTGTACCTCTACTTGTTTTGGTTTGTTTAGGACATATTTACATGGAGAGCAAAGGTCGGGCCAAATTTTCCACATTCTAGGCCCCGGTTGTGACGCGGCGGGAGTTTTCACGTACAGATCTAGGATTTTACTAAGTGTTAACGCATGTCTGGGAAGGGGGTCACACCCGGGTCCTACACATGGCACCTACCAAACTTGCACCACTCTCACACATATATCCTAGGGGACATGCTAGTTTTCATGTGATTCTGACGCTCCGGTGGTCTTCCTCCGGCGAAACCCTAGACACGGGGGCCCTAGATCGTCTACCCCTATAACTATCTCCGTACGAGGGTAGCCCGGTGGACCTCTCTACTTGTTTTGGTTTCTTTAGGACATATGTACTGGAGTCCAAAGGCTGGGCCAACTTTGCCACATTCTAGGCCCCGGTTGTGATGCGGCGGGAGTTTCCACGTATAGATCCAACATTTTACTAAGTGTTAACGCATGTCCGGGAAGGGGGTCACAACTGGGGCCTACACATGGCACCTACCAACCTTGCACCACTCTCACACACATATCCTAGGGGCCCATGCAAGTTTTCATGTGATTCCGATGCTCCGGTGGTCTTCCTCCGGCGAAACCCTAGACCAGGGGGCCAGATCGTCTACCCCTATAGATATATTCGTACGAGGGTAGCCCGGTGGACCTCTCTGCTTGTTTTGCTTTTTTTGGACATATCTGCATGGAGAGCCAAGGTTGGGCTAACTTTGCCTACATTCTAGGCCCCGATTGTGACTCGGCGGAAGTTTCCACTGTACAAATCCAGAATTTTACTAAGTGTTAACTCATGTCCGGGAAGGGGGTCACACCTGGGGCCTAGACATGGCACCTACCAACCTTGCACCACTCTTACACACATAACCTAGGGGTCATGGATTACGATGCTCCGGCGGTCTTCCTCCGGCGAAACCCTAGACCGGCGGCCCCGGATCAACTACCCCTATAGGTATGTCCATACGAGGGTAGCCCGGGGGACCTCTCTACTTTTTTGGTTTGTTTAGGACATTTTTACATGGAGATCCAAAGGTTGGTCCAACTTTGCCACATTCTAGGCCCCAGTTGTGATGTGGCGGGAGTTTCCACGTAAAGATCGAACATATTACTAAGTGTTAACGCATGTCAAGGAAGGGGGTCACAATTGGGGCCTACACATGGTACCTACCAACATTGCACGACTCTCACACACATATCCTAGGGGCACATGCAAGTTTTCATGTGATTCTGATGCTCCGGTGGTCTACGTCCAGCGAAACCCTAAGCCGGGGGCCCCCGGATCATCTACCCCTATAGGTATCTCCGTACGAGGGTAGCCCGGGGGACCGTCTCTACTTGTTTTGGTTTTTTTAGGACATATGTACATGGATAGCAAAGGTTGGGCCAACTTTGCCACATTCTAGGCCCCGGTTGTGACGCAGCGGGAGTTTCCACGTATAGATCCGGGATTTTACTAAGTGTTAACGCATGTCCGAGAAGGGGGTCACACCTGGGGAATAGACATGGCACCTACCAACCTTGCAACACTCTTACACACATATCCTAGGGGCACTCGCAAGTTTTCATGTGATTCTGATGCTCCGGTGGTCTTCCTCCGGCGAAACCCTAGTCCTTGGGCCCCGGATCGTCTACCCCTGTATCTATCTCCGTACGAGGGTAGACCGGTGGACCTCTCTACTTGTTTTGGTTTGTTTAGGACATATGTACATGGAGAGCAAAGGTTGGGCCAACTTTGGCACACTCTAGGCCCCGATTGTGACGCGGTGGGAGTTTCCACATACAGATCCAGGATTTTACTAAGTGTTAACGCATGTCCCGGAAGCGGGTCACACCTGGGGCCTACACATGGCACCTAACAACCTTGAACCACTCTAACACACATATCCTAGGGGCACATGCAAGTTTTCATGTGATTTCGACGCTCCGGCGGTCTTCCTCCGGTGAAAACCTAGATCAAGGGCCCATGATCATCTACCCCTATAGCTTTCTTCCTAAGAGGGTAGCCCTGTGTACCTCTACTTGTTTTGGTTTGTTTAGGACATATGTACATGGAGAGCAAAGGTCGGGCCAAATTTTCCACATTCTAGGCCCCGGTTGTGACGCGGCGGGAGTTTTCACGTACAGATCTAGGATTTTACTAAGTGTTAACGCATGTCCGGGAAGGGGGTCACACCCGGGTCCTACACATGGCACCTACCAAACTTGCACCACTCTCACACATATATCCTAGGGGACATGCTAGTTTTCATGTGATTCTGACGCTCCGGTGGTCTTCCTCCGGCGAAACCCTAGACAGGGGGCCCCAGATCGTCTACCCCTATAACTATCTCCGTACGAGGGTAGCCCGGTGGACCTCTCTACTTGTTTTGGTTTGTTTAGGACATATGTACTGGAGTCCAAAGGCTGGGCCAACTTTGCCACATTCTAGGCCCCGGTTGTGATGCGGCAGGAGTTTCCACGTATAGATCCAACATTTTACTAAGTGTTAACGCATGTCCGGGAAGGGGGTCACAACTGGGGCCTACACATGGCAACTACCAACCTTGCACCACTCTCACACACATATCCTAGGGGCACATGCAAGTTTTCATATGATTCCGATGCTCCGGTGGTCTTCCTCCGGCGAAACCCTAGACCAGGGGGGCCGGATCGTCTACCCTATAGATATATTCGTACGAGGGTAGGCCCGGTGGACCTCTCTGCTTGTTTTGGTTTTTTTGGACATATCTGCATGGAGAGCCAAGGTTGGGCTAACTTTGCCACATTCTAGGCCCGATTGTGACTCTGGCGGAAGTTTCCACGTACAAATCCAGAAGTTTACTAAGTGTTAACTCATGTCCGGCAAGGAGGTCAAACCTGGGGCCTAGACATGGCACCTACCAACCATGCACCACTCTTACACACAATACCTAGGGTTCATGGATTACGATGCTCCGGCGGTCTTCCTCCGGCGAACCCTAGACCGGGGGGCCCCGGATCAAACTACCCCTATAGGTATGTCCATACGAGGGTAGCCCGGGGGACCCTCTCTACTTTTTTTGGTTTGTTTAGGACATTTTGTACATGGAAGATCAAAGGTTGGTCCAACTTTGCCACATTCTAGGCCTCGGTTGTGATGTGGCTGGGAGTTTCCACGTACAGATCGAACATTACTAAGTGTTAACGCATGTCAAGGAAGGGGGTCCACAATGGGGCCTACACATGGTACCTACCACCTTGCACAGACTCTCACACAATATCCTAGGGGCACATGCAAGTTTTCATGTGATTCCGACGCTCTGGTGGTCTTCCTCCAGCGAAACCCTAGACGAGGGCCCCCGGATCGTCTACCCCTATAGCTTTCTCCGTACGAGGATAGCCCGTGGACCTCTCTACTTGTTTTGGTTTTTTTAGGACATATGTACATGGAGATCAAAAATTGGGCCAACTTTGCCACATTCTAGGCCCCGGTTGTGACGCGGCGGGAGTTTCCACGTAGAGATCCTAGCGGGAGTTTCCATGTACAGATCCAACATTTTATTAAGTGTTAACGCATGTCCGGGAAGGGGTCACAACTGGTGCCTAACACATGGCACCTACCAAGCTTCCACAACTCTCACACACATATCCTAGGGGCACATTCAAGTTTTCATGTGATTCCGACGCTCCGGTGGTCTTTCTTCGGCGGAAACCATCGACCGAGGGCCCTAGATCGTCTACCCCTATAGCTTTCTCCGTACGAGGATAGCCCGGTGGACCTCTTTACTTGTTTTGGTTTGTTTACGACATATGTACGTGGAGATCAAAGGTTGGGCCAACTTTGCCACATTCTAGGCCCCGGTTTGTAATGTGGCAGGAGTTTCCACGTATAGATCCAGGATTTTACTAAGTGTTAACGCATGTCTGGCAAGGTGGTCACACCTGGGGCCTACACATGGCACCTACCAACCTTGCACCACTCTCACACACATATCCTAGGGCCACATGCAAGTTTTCATGTGATTCTGACGCTCCGGCAGTCTTCCTCCGGTGAAACTCTAGACCGGGGGCCCCGGATTGTCTACCCCTATAACTATCTCCGTACGAGAGTAGCCCGGTGGACCTCTCTACTTGTTTTGGTTTTTTAGGACATATGTACATGTCGAGAAACGGTGGGCAACTTTGTCACATTCTAGGCCCGGTTGTGATGTAGGGCGGAGTTTCCACGTACCGGATCCAAACTATTACTAGTGTAACGCATGTCCGGGAAGGGGGGTCACAACTGGGCCTACACATGCACCTACCAACCTTGCCACAACTCTCACACAATATCCTAGGGGCACATGCAATAGTGTCATGTGATTTCGACGCTCCCGGTGGTCTTCCTCCGGCGAACCCTAGAACAAGGGCCCCATATCGTCTACCCCTAGAACGTTCATTTCTCCGTACGAGGGTAGGACCGGTGGACCTCCTCTACTTGTTTTGGTTTGTTTAGGACATATGTACATGCAGATCAAGGTGGGCCAAACTTGCCACATTCTAGGCCCCGGTTGTAGACGCGGCGGGAGTTATCCACGTACAGATCCCTCGCGGATAGGTTTTCCGTACAAATCCAACATTTTACTAAGTGTTTAACGCATGTCCCGGAAGGGGGTCACAACTGGGGCCTACACATGGCACCTACCAACCTTCACACTCTACCACATATCCTAGGGGCACATGCAAGTTTTCATGTGATTCCGACGCTCTGGTGTCTTCCTCCGGCGAAACCCTCGACCGAAGGCCCCGATCGTCTACCCCTATAGCTTTCTCCGTACGAGGATAGCCCGGTGTGACCTACTCTACTTGTTTTGGTTTGTTTAGGACAATATGTACATGGAGATCAAAGGTTGGGCCAACTTTGCCACATTCTAGGCCCCGGTTGTGACGCGGGCGGGAGTTTCCACGTACAGATCCAGGATTTACTAAGTGTTAACGCATGTCCAGGAAGGGGTCACACCTTGGGCCTACACATGGCACCTACCAACCTGAACCACTCTCAACACACATATCCTAGGGGCACATGCAAGTTTTCATGTGATTCTGACGCTCAGGTCGGTCTTCCTCCGGTGAAACCCTAGACAGGGCCCCGGATCGTCTACCCTATAACTATCTCCGTACGAGGGTAGCCCGGTGGACCTCTCTACTTGTTTTGGTTTTTAGGACATATGTACATGGAGAGCAAAGGTTGGGCCAACTTTGCCACATTCTAGGCCTGGTTGTGATGTGGCGGGAGTTTCCACGTATAGATCCGGATTTTACTAAGTGTTAACGCATGTCTGGAAGGGGGTCACACCTGGGGCCTACACATGGCACCTACCAACCTTGCACCACTCTCACACACATATCCTAGGGGCACATGCAAGTTTTCATGTGATTCCGACGCTCCGGTGGTCTTCCTCCAGCGAAACCCTAGACCGAGGCCCCGGATCATCTACCCCTATAGCTTTCTCCGTACGAGGATAGCCCGGTGGACCTCTCTACTTGTTTTGGTTTGTTTAGGACATATGTACATGGAGATCAAAGTTGGGGCAACTTTGCCACACATTCTAGGCCCCGGTTGTGACGCGGCGGGAGTTCCACGTACAGATCCAGGATTTTACTAAGTGTTAACGCATGTCCGGCAAGGGGTCACACCTGGGGCCTACACATGGCACCTACCAACCTAGCACCACTCTCACACACATATCCTGGGGCACATGCAAGTTTTCATGTGATTC
>CAJUXJ010001770.1:0-104924 GCA_910589775.1 Avena eriantha
ACTGGAGTCATTGCATGTATGTTCTTTTCCTAAACCACATTGATCCACTTGTGACATTTTTCATGTGTGTTCTTTTCCTAAACCACATTGATCCAATTGTGACATTGCATGTGTGTTCTTTTCCAAAACCACATGGATGTACTACAGACATTGCATGTGTGTTCTTTTCCAAAACCACATGGATCCACCAGAGTCATTGCATGTGTGTTGTTTTTGTAAACCACATTGATCCACTAGTGTCATTTGCATGTGTGTTCTTTTCCTAAACCATACTGGTCCACCTGTGACATTTGCATGTGCGTTCTTTTCCTAAACCACATTGATCCACTGGTGACATTGCATGTGTGTTATTTTCATAAAATACATGGATCCACTATGACATTGCACGTGTGTTCTTTTCTTAAACCACATGGATCCACTAGAGTCATTGTATGTGTATTGTTTTCCTAAACCACATGGATCGACCAGAGTAATTGCATGTGTGTTGTTTTCCTAAACCACATTTTATCCAGTAGTGACATTTGCATGTGTGTTCTTTTCCTAAACCACATTGATCCACGAGTGACATTGCATGTGTTTTCTTTTCCTAAAACACACTAATCTAGTAGAGTCATTGCATTTGTGTTCTTTTCCTAAAGCACATTGATCCACTAGAGTCATTGCATGTGTGTCCTTTTCCTAAAACACATATATCCACTGGTGACATTTGCATGTGTGTTCTTTTCCTAAACCACATGGATCCATGAGAGTCATTTCATGTGTGTTCTTTTCCTAAACCACATTGATCCACTAGTGTCATTGCATGTTGTTCTTTTCCTAAACCACATTCATCCACTGGTGACATTTGCATGTGTGTATTTTCCTAAACCACATGGATACACTTGTGACATTGCATGTTGTTCTTTTCCTAAACGACATTCATCCACTTGTGACATTTGCATGTGTGTCTTTCCTAAACCACATGGATACACTTGTGACATTGCATGTGTGTTCTTTTCCTAAACAACATGGATCCACTGGTGACATTGCATGTATGGTCTTTTCCTAAATGACATTGATCCACTTGTGACATTTCATGTGTGTTCATTTCCTAAACCACATGGATCCACTAGAGACATTACAAGTGTGTTCTTTTCCTAACCCACATGGATCCACTAGAGTCAGTGCATGTATGTTCTTTTCCTAAACCACATTGATCCACTTATGACATTTTGCATGTGTGTTCTTTTCCTAAACCACAATGATGCACTGGTGACATTGCATGTGTGTTCTTCTTCCTAAACCACATGGATCTACTACAAACATTGCATGTGTGTTCTTTTCCAAAACCACATGGATCCACTAGAGTAATTGCATGTGTGTTCTTTTCCTAAATAACATGGATCCACTGGTGACATTGCACGTGTGTTCTTTTCCTAAATGACATTGAGCCACAGGTCACATTTCATGTGTGTTCATTTCCTGAACCACATGGATCCACCAGAGATATTGCATGTGTGTTCTTTTCCTAACCCACTTGGATCCACTAGAGTCATTGCATGTATGTTCTTTTCCTAAACCACATTGATCCACTGGTGACATTTTTCATGTGTGTTCTTTTCCTAAACCACATTGATCCAATTGTGACATTGCATGTGTGTTCTTTTCCAAAACGACATGGATGTACTACAGACATTGCATGTGTGTTCTTTTCCGAAACCACATGGATCCACCAGAGTCATTGCATGTGTGTTGTTTTTGTAAACCACATTGATCCACTAGTGTCATTTGCATGTGTGTTCTTTTCCTAAACCATACTGCTCCACCTGTGACATTTGCATGTGCGTTCTTTTCCTAAACCACATTGATCCACTGGTGACATTGCATGTGTGTTCTTTTCATAAACTACATGGATCCACTATGACATTGCACGTATGTTCTTTTCTTAAACCACATGGATCCACTAGAGTCATTGTATGTGTATTGTTTTCGTAAACCACATGGATCGACCAGAGTAATTGCATGTCTGTTGTTTTCCTAAACCACATTTTATCCAGTTTTGACATTTGCATGTGTGTTCTTTTCCTAAACCAGATTGATCCACTAGAGTCATTGCATGTGTGTTCTTTTCTTAAACCACATAGATCCACTAGAGACATTGCATGTGTTTTCTTTTCCTAAATCACATGGATCCACTAGAGTCATTTCATGTGTGATCTTTTTCTAAAGAACATTGATCCAATCGTGACATTTGCATGTGTGTTCTTTTTCTAAACCGCATGGATCCACTTGTGACATTGCTTGTGTGTTATTTTCCTAAACCATACTGATCCACTTGAGACATTGCATGTGTGTTCTTTTCCTAAACCACATTGATCCTCTAGATTCATTGGATGTGTGTTCTTTTCCTAAACCACATGGATCCACTTGAGTCATTGTATCTGTGTTATTTTCCTAAACCACATTGATCCACTAGAGTCATTGAATGTGTCTTCTTTCACTAAACCACTTGGATCCACCAGTGACATTGCATGTGTGTTCTTTTCGTAAAACACACTAATCCAGTAGAGTCATTGCATGTGTGTTCTTTTCCTAAACCATATTGATCCACTAGAGTCATTGCATGTCTGTCCTTTTCCTAAAACACATATATCCACTAGAGACATTGCATGCATGTTCTTTTCCTAAACCACATAGATCCACTAGAGTCATTGCATGTGTGTTCTTTTCCTAAACCACATGGATCCACTGGTGACATTTGCATGTGTGTTCTTTTCCTAAAACACATGGATCCATGAGAGTCATTGCATGTGTGTTCTTTTCCTAAACCACATTTATCCACTAGAGTCATTGCATGTTGTTCTTTTCCTAAACCACATTCATCCACTGGTGACATTTGCATGTGTGTTCTTTTCCTAAACCACATGGATACACTTGTGACATTGAATGTGTGTTCTTTTCCTAAACAACATGGATCCACAGGTGACATTGCATCTGTGTTCTTTTGTTAAATGACATTGATCCACTTGTGACATTTCATGTGTGTTCATTTCCTAAACCACATGGATCCACTAGAGACATTACATGTGTGTTCTTTTCCTGACCTACATGGATCCACTAGAGTCAGTGCATGTATGTTCTTTTCCAAAACCACATTGATCCACTTGTGACATTTTGCATGTGTGTTCTTTTCATAAACCACATTGATGCACTGGTGACATTGCATGTGTGTTCTTATTCCTAAACCACATGGATCTACTAGAGACATTGCATGTGTGTTTTTTTCCAATACCACACGGATCCACTAGAGTCATTGCATGTGTGTTCTTTTCCTAAATAACATGGATCCACTGGTGACATTGCACGTGTGTTCTTTTGCTAAATGACATTGATCCACAGGTCACATTTCATGTGTGTTCATTTCCTAAACCACATGGATCCACCAGAGACATTGCATGTGTGTTCTTTTCCTAACCCACTTGGATCCACTGGAGTCATTGCATGTATGTTCTTTTCCTAAACCACATTGATCCACTGGTGACATTTTTCATGTGATTTCTTTTCCTAAACCACATTGATCCACTTGACATTGCATGTGTGTTATTTTCCAAAACCACATGGATGCACTACAGACATTGCATGTGTGTTCTTTTCTGAAACCACATGGATCCACCAGAGTCATTGCATGTGTGTTGTTTTTGTAAACCACATTGATCCACTAGTGTCATTTGCCTGTGTGTTCTTTTCCTAAGCCATACCGATCCACCTATGACATTTGCATGTGCGTTCTTTTCCTAAACCACATTGATCCACTAGTGACATTGCATGTGTGTTCTTTTCATAAACTACATGGATCCACTATGACATTGCATGTGTGTTCTTTTCTTAAACCACATGGATCCAGTAGAGTCATTGTATGTGTATTCTTTTCCTAAACCACATGGATCGACCAGAGTAATTGCATGTGTGTTGTTTTCCTAAACAACATTTTATCCAGTAGTAACATTTGCTGGTGTGTTCTTTTCCTAAACCACATTGATCCACTAGAGTCATTGCATGTGTGTTCTTTGCTTAAGCCACATAGATCCACTAGAGACATTGCATTTGTTTTCTTTTCCTAAACCACATGGATCCACTAGTGTCATTGCATGTGTGTTCTTTTCCTAAAGAACATTGATCCAATCGTGACATTTGCATGTGTGTTCTTTTTCTAAACCACATGGATCCACTTGTGACATTGCATGTGTGTTATTTTCCTAAACCATACTGATCCACTAGAGACATTGCATGTGTGTTCTTTTCCTAAACCACATTTATCCTCTAGATTCAATTGGCTGTGTGTTCTTTCCTAAACCACATGTATCCACTTGAGTCATTGTATGTGTGTTATTTTCCTAAACCACATTGATCTACTAGAGTCATTGAATGTGTGTTCTTTCACTAAACCACTTGGATCCACCAGTGACATTGCATGTGTGTTCTTCCCTAAAACACACTAATCCAGTAGAGTCATTGCATGTGTGTTCTTTTACTAAACCACATTGATCCACCAGTGACATTTGCATGTGCGTTCTTTTCCTAAACCACATTGATCCACTGGTGATATTGCATGTGTGTTCTTTTCCTAAACTACACGGATCCACTTTGACATTACATGTGTGTTGTTTTCTTAAACCACATGGATCCACTAGAGTTATTGTATGTGTATTCTTTTTCTAAACCACATGGATCGACCAGAGTAATTGCATGTGTGTTGTTTTCCTAAACCACATTTTATCCAGTAGGACTAGTATGTGGATGTATAATGGAACCTATCAATTACATGCATATTTGGCTAGGTGGAGCTTAGGCTCATTTGCATAAAGCAATATAACTTTTCCCTACTTTTGAAATACTTTTCTTTCTTTAAAACAATTCTTCTAAGGACATACCAACATAAACCCATGTAGAAACAAGACAGTTTAGCTTCGTATGGTCCTAAACCCATGTTCACCCATCAAGTTTTAGTAATTGGGAAATTGGGATGAGTGAGATCTTCCAAATAGTTCCAGGCCTAGTTGCTCATAGATATCCATAACCGGGGTCATGGTTAAGTACTTAGTTTAGACAACCTGCATGGGTTGTACACTTTACCCGCACGACCCAGTCAACCCGCTCATACCACTACACTCATTTTGTGCCATGGTAGGGAGAAAACCAAGACGAAACCTTTTAGAAGCAGAACTCTGAGCCCTCAGGACGGACTCATACCAACCTACATCCCCTACATCTGCTTGTCACTTCGGGTCAGGTTCCCACAACCGACTTAGTCAAGACAAATAATGACATGCGGCTATATTGGAAGCTACTACATAAGAAATCTGTCCAATCTCAGTGTCCTGGGTGCCTTTCCGCATTGAAACCACAAAAAATATCAATCCCATCACACCCAGGAGATTCATTACTTTCCAGTTGTTTTCATTATAACAAAACATATCTTTCCGTAATAGAATCAATCATGAATTCCCATTTCGCATCTAATAAGCATGGCTAAGCAACTATAATACAATGGCTCAAAGGAACTCAAGTCATGGAAATATGGCAATCTCCCCTGGGTGTCATAGCATAGCATAGTAGTAAAACAAAATCCTACACATGCATCACTACTAAAACATACTACATGCATAGAAAAAATAGTAGGACATTTATGATAGGTCTACTTGCCTTTGTTGTAGATGTAGTCGTTCAGATAATCCTCATCATATAAAAAGTTTCACTCATCACAATAACAATAGTTGCACTCCTCGCAATCTAACGTTTGAAGCAAGACACAATAAACACACCATTCAAAACAATGCAATTATACACAATAAAATAAAACAATGATGAATAAATGCATGCATGATGATTTAATAGGTCACAATTTTTTATTTATTTCTCTAAACATTAATATGTCTCATGATGCATATAGAAAAGCATTTAACGCATAGGACACATTATTAATAAAGATATGTTGATTTTATTAGGCTTTAACTCATTTTAATTAAACTAATGATTTTTCTATCGTGTTAAATTGTGATTTAAATACTACTAGATTGGTAATGCAATTTGGAACCAGTAGCAATTTGAATCACCCAAAACAGATTTATCGATATTTTTCTGTGATTTAAATACTGATGCAATGAATTTAGAGCTTTATGCAATATCATCTTTTAAAACCGTGACAAATAATTTTTGTTATATTTTCTATAGATGGGTATTGCTGAAAAAACCCTTGGCAATTAGATTCACTCAATTTGGGGTTCTAGATATTTTCCTTGTTGAAATACTAATTATAAGGTTTTAAATCATGTAAAATATTTTCCATGTCAATAATTATATATAAGGCCAAATTAATGTCATACATGACACAAGGATGCCATAGATACCTTATTTGTATTTTTATGAAGTTTAAATAATTTACTATGATTTATTTACTCCAAAAAGTCCATTAAACAATTTAAATCATTACAGTAAATCTATACTGTGAAAGTGTGATATAACAGCACAAGAATATTGTATTTACTTTTCTGAATCCATAGGTATATTATTTGTTAAATTTGGACTTATAGATAATTTTCTGTGAAATATACAAAGTTTAATGTATTTCTGTCTTTTTAAATCTATTTCCAAAATATCAGAGACGTGGCAGTGGCATGGTGTGATTCTACTTGCCGGTACCTCTTCATTTAAGTGACTTGACGGCAGCCACAGGATCAAGATATGACAGTAGCGGATCAGCGGCTCAGGACGGCTTGGCTTGAGTGCAGGCTTTACTTCGGCATGAGCTCGAGCTCGGCTTCCTCTTATCTGGACCGTTCCAATTCCGACGGTTGCTGGTGGCGATGGAGAATCAGCCCAACTGGTTGTCGACAACGATGACTGTAACGGTGGCGTGACCTTAGATGGTCAATTGCAGTGGCATTCCGGTGGTCGACAGTGACAGATAAGACCACCACGAGACAGAGGAGAGGATCCTGAGATCGCTGGTGTGTTAGACGCGCACCGTTTCTTCCTCGGGCGACGACACGGTGAAGCTGGCGCAGTGCGTCCATCGATGAACTCCGGCGACCTCGTGTGCCTCCTCTCGTTCACGGCAGGAAGGGAGACAGGTTCAGAGGGATGCAAAGAAGATGGGGAAGAGTTCCAGAGGGTGAAGGAGGGTTGGGGAGACAGATACGGTGGCGAACTCGAGCTCCAGGTCTCACTAGAGGCGACGGCAGTGAAGGAACTCTGGCAAGCAATTGTGCGGGGCTGGCGGTGCTATTTGCTAGGGTTCCAAAGGGGTTTTGAGGAGGGGGATATGGGGATTAAAAGGAGGGTGAATCGGACAAGGGGCTAGGGAAAAGCAACTGAATCGGGAAATTTCCCCGGTGGTCATTCGAGTCTGTGTTGAGGACGGACTCAACGAGGGGGATGACATGCGGGGTCAACCCGTAAGCGAGAGGAGCGGTGGAAGCGGGTTGTGGCTTCCTACGTTTTGCTCTGGGCCAGCCCATTGTCTGGCTGTGCTATGCGCTGCGCGGGGTCGAGGTGCACGGCAGATAGCTAGGGCGGGCTGGGCTGCGGGGTGGCTCGGCTGGGTAGTTGTTTTTTTATTCTTTTCATTTTTCTGTTTTACTATTTATTCAATATCATTTCCATATTAAATCCAAATGACTTGAAATTGTTTCTAAAATTTTCTAATATTCAGTAGATCATATAAGGCTAATGTGTAGCAATATTTCTGTTTTAGCAATGATGGGTTTTAGCCTAATTAATTCTCTTTAGGCATAAAGTGGCACATAGAATTTTGGGCCTTAGGTCTTTATTTATATTTGAGAGTTTTTCATAATGCCAATATGCAATGCAATGATCGTGAATGACATGCAAATGCAAAAAATTCTTTTCTAGTCCCAATTTCTAAAATCTTGGGATGTGATAGTCATCGAATGTGTGTTCTTTTCCTAAACCACATGGATCCACAGGAGTCATTGCATGTGTGTTCTTTTCCTAAACCACATTGATCCACTAGATTCATTGCATGTGTGTTATTTTCCTAAACCACATGGATCCACCAGTGACATTGCATGTGTGTTCTTTTGCTAAAACACATTGATCCACTAGAGTCATTCCATGTGTGTTCTTTTCCTAAACCACATTGATCAACTAGAGACATTGCATGTGTGTTCTTTTGTTAAACCACATGGATCCACTAGTCATATTGCATGTGTGTTCTTTTCCTAAAAAACATGGATTCGCTGGTGACATTTCATGTGTGTTCTTTTCCAAAATGACATCGATCCACTTGTAACATTTCATGTGTGTTCATTTCCTAAACCGCATGGATCCACTAGAGACAATACATGTGTGTTCTTTTCCTAACCCACATGGATCCACTAGAGTCATTGCATGTATGTTAGTTTCCTAAACAACATTGATCCACTTGTGACATTTTGCATGTGTGTTCATTTCCTAAACCACATTGATCCACTGGTGACATCGCATGTGTGTTCTTTTCCTAAACCACACGGATCCACTATATACATTGTATGTGTGTTCTTTTCCTAAACCACATGGACCCACTAGAGTCATCTCCTATGTGTTCTTTTCCTAAACAACATGGATCCACTGGTGACATTGCATGCGTGTTCTTTTCCTAAATGACATTGATCTACTGGTGACATTTCATGTGTGTTCATTTCCTAAACCACATGAATCCACTAGAGACATTTCATGTGTGTTTTTTCCTAACCCACTTGGATCCACTAGAGTAATTGCATGTATGTTCTGTTCCTAAACCACATTGATCCACTTACGACATTTTGCATGTGTGTTCTTTTCCTAAACCACATTGATCCACTGGTGACATTACATGTGTGTTCTTTTAATATACCACATGGATCCACTATAGACATTGCATGTGTGTCCTTTTCCTAGACCACATGGATCCACTAGAGTCATTGCATGTGTTTTTTTTTCCTAAACCACATTGATCCACTAGTGACATTTGCACGTGTGTTCTTTTCTTGTACCACATTGATCCACTTGTGACATTTGCATGTGCGTTCTTTTCCTAAACCAAATTGATCACCTGGTGGCATTGCATGTGTTCTCTTTTCCTAAACCACATGGATCCACTAGTGACATTGCATGTCTGTTCTTTCCCTAAACTACATGGATCCACCAGAGTCATTGCATGTGTGTTCATTTCCTAAACCACATGGATCTACCAGAGTCATTGCATGTGTCTTATTTTCCTAAACCACGTTTTATCCACTAGTGACATTTGCATGTGTGTTCTTTTACTAAACGACATTGATCCATTAGAGTCATTGCATGTGAGTTCTTTTCCTAAACCGCATAGATCCACTAGAGTCATTGCATGTGAGTTCTTTTCCTAAACCACATGGATCCACTAGTGACATTGCATGTGTGTTCTTTTCCTAAACCACATTGATCCACTTGTGACATCACATGTGTGTTCTTTTCCTGAACCACATTGATCCATTAGAGACATTGCATGTGTGTTCTTTTCCTGAACCACATGGATCCACTAGTGTCATCGAATGTGTGTTCTTTTCCTAAACCACATGGATCCACTAGAGTCATTGCATGTATGTTCTTTTCCTAAAACCCATTGATCCACTAGAGTCATTACATGTGTGTTACTTTCCTAAACCACATGGATCCACTTAAGTCATTGCATGTGTGTTATTTTCCTAAACCACATGGATCCACCAGTGATATTGCATGTAAGATCTCACCATAATAAGGTAAGATTCCTGTGATTGCAGTGCTAGTCCCTGGATCGAAAGGCTAGCACCCACAGTTTAAGATGAAGTACACAGAAACAAAGTTCATTATTTCATCGCATATCCAGGAATATAATGGTTCTTACAACTCACTTAGCCTAAGGCTAAGACACAAGTTCACATTACATAGCATAATAATAGAGTCTTTAGTCTTCATGTGCCACAGGCAAGCATGTCGAGTGTAGACCCGCAACCCTACTCATCATCAGAGTATCCTGCAACATAATAAGTTACAGCCACAAGGGTCAATACATTTGGAATTGTATTGGCAAGTGATACCATAGATACTTAGTGTAATCCAACAACTACATGAATATATGGCTAAGTGGGGTTATGGCTGGCTTTGCAAAAGCTAGTTTAACTTATAGTTTTTGAAGAGTAAGTTTTTCTCATTCAAAACTCTAAGGTACCAATGATAGACATCACTGAACCTCTACCCATGTTCACCCACAAGTTTTTAGCTAAGAGAAATTTGGATGAGGAGATTATTGAACTACTTCACTGTCTTGAGGCTCAGAAGTTGTCCATAACCGGGGACACGGCTAAGTACTTAGTTTTACCCTCTCGAGAGGTGGTGCACTTTCCCCACAAGACCCGACATGCATCGAGACAAGACTTTTTAGAAGCAATCCCCCAGACCACTACGGACGCGTTCCATCCTATCATATCTACCACCTTCTGTCCGTCTGGCTGAGTTCTTGCAACTTAGTTTGTCAAGGCAGAGCCCATATGCCATGTGGCTGCACTAGAAGCTTCATGACAAGAATGTCTCCAATCTCTTTGTTCCTGGGTGGCCATCCACAAGTGTGATACACCAGCTGACCATAGACATGGCCCCTAAGTAACCACTCAACATAATCCAAGCAAGTCCCATTCCACCCAGGTGTTTCATTAATATTAGTTGTTTTCTTAGTTCAACAAAAATAATATCTTTCCATACTATCTTATGTGTATATTCCACCCATGAATTCTAATAGCATGGTTAAGCAATCTAGTATACGAAGTCTTTCAACTAGGAGATACTACCAAGACATAGTCTATAGGTTAGCATAGCATAGTATTATAACATATAAATAATCCTACCATGCTAAGATCTACCAAAATAACACTAGTGCAATAGTGAAAATAATAGGACATAAGATGAAATATCACTTGCCTTGGTAGCTAGGGGAATAGGTACAATCCTCACAGTAACAAACTTCACAATCCACACAATCTACACAAGATCAATACAACAACAATAATTCAATCAATAAAACATTAAAAAAACATGAATGCATGAAAAATTCAATGATATGAGCACAACTCTATAATTTACAGAGTCTACAGTACAGAGGGTTAAATACCTCATCTAAATGCATAAGAAATACCCCAAAACAATTTATAGAACAATTTTTATGAGCAAAATACTCCTAAAAAGGTTATGCCTATAATTCCAATTTTTCAGAGGCAAAAGTGTGAAACAAGGCCTCCATAATAAAGGTCTTATTTTTTTGAATCCATAGACACCAAATTTGCATTTTTCTGAATTGTGGAACAAAAGTTATGGATCTTCTAAGTCTAATACAAAATCTGTCTAATTTCTATTTAAACAGAAAATCCTAGGCTATGTGGCGCAACCTGATTGGTCCGTACCGGTTCCGTCGGATCGATCGCTGCGGGCCGTCAGATCTTAAGTGACTACGGACGGATCTGATCAGCCCATACTGCTTCGGTCGCGATCTAATCCTAACCGCTAACGATAAATCTACTGGCTCCTAGGGCCTGGCCGAGAACGGGCGGCGCTGACCAGCTGCGCGCGGCGGCGGAGCGTCGGCCGATGGCGGTCTGACGGTTCTACAGGGGCAAGGAGACCGTGGACACGTACCAGAGATCGAGGCGGCCGTGGCGGTCTCGATGGAGGTCACGGTGGAGGGAGGGGTGCTCTGCCTCGATTCCGATTCCTCGCCGGAGCTCTGTCGACGGCGGAGCTCGTGTCCCCGCGTCGGTGACGATGATCTGGGGCTCGAACAGGCAAGGAGAGGGGTTAGTGAGGGGGCCCGGGTCAGCATGATCTAGCAGAGGCTAAAAAGGGGCGGCGGGAACCTTAACCTCAACGGAGAACTCGACGGACGGCGGCGGAAGAGGGAGTTTCGCCGGAGTAGACCGTGTCGTCGACCTGGGGCAAGAGAAAGCACGCGGCCGGGGTTAAAAGACGCGCCAGAATATGGCAAAGGAGATAGGGCAGAGAAGAGGGCGCGGCGTGGCCGGAGCTCACCGGAATCGTCGCCGGAGTGGCGTCGAACAGCGGTGGTTCGAGCTGGTAATTGGGGAGCCTGGGGGCTCTCCGGGGGAAGTGGCCGAGGGGAAACGGAAGGGGAGTGAGAGGGGATTAAGAAGGAGTGATCGCCGTGGAGGATTAATGCGAGAAACGCTCGAATTTGAGCCGGGTTTAGAAACGGCAGAGGGGGTGGGGCTGTTCATCGCCTGGGTTGAAGACGACGAGGTGGCGATGATGTGGCACAGGGCCCAGTGGTAAGTGGGAGGGGGTGGGTTGAGGGGGTGTGCAGAAAAATAGAGAGGGGGAGAGGGAGGCCGGGTGGGCTAGCTGGGCCGGTTGGGCCAAAAGGGCCAGAATTGTTGCTGTGGTTTCAAAACCTTTTCCCTCCCTTTTTCTTTTTCTTTCTGAATTTCTTTTGTAGTTTTGTTTGAATTTAGCAAAAGTGCTCCAAAAAGTCTCAAAATTTCACCAAATTTTTGGAGGACAAGTCTAATGCAATGTAGTACATGCCATGATGATTTGAATGCAATGATGAAGATTTTTAAAGAAAATTTTGGGATGTTACAAATCTAACCCCCTTAAGATGAATCTCGCCCTCGATATTCGGGTTGGCTAGCAAATAGGTGAGGGTGATCTCTCTGAAGTTCATCCTCTTGCTCCCAGGTTGCTTCTGATTCAGTGTGATGATTCCACTGCACTTTGCAGAATTTGATTGTCTTGGTACGGGTAATTCTTTCCGCTGTCTCTAGAATCTTAATAGGTTTCTCTTCATAAGTGAGATCATTATCTAGCTGAACTTCCTCTAATGGTATAGTGTCTTTCAACGAAGTTTCTTCCATCTCTGGGTGACACTTTTTCAGCTGACTGACATGGAATACATTATGAACTGCTAACAGAGATCCTGGTAATTCTATCTCATATGCCACTTCTCCTTTGCGGCTCAAAATCTTGAAAGGTCCTACATAGCGTGGTGCTAATTTTACTTTGATTCCAAATCTTTTCACACCACGAAGTGGCGATACCCTGAGATAAGCTCTATCACCAACCTCATAGGTAACCTCTCTACGTTTTGGATCAGCATAGCTCTTTTGCCGAGATTGGGCTACCTTTAGCCTATCCCTAACCATCTTGACCTTCTCTTCAGCCTCCTTGATTAGGTCAGGCCCGAACAAATTTGTTTCTCCTACTCCATTCCATAGCAATGGTGTAGTACACTTCCTTCCATAAAGAAATTCAAACGGAGCCATTTCTATGCTTGATTGATAGCTGTTATTGTAAGAAAACTCTGCGTATGGTAGACTTTCATCCCAACTGGATCCATAATCTAACGCACATGCTCTCAGCATATCCTCTAATATTTGATTGGTCCTTTCTGTCTGCCCATCTGTTTGCGGATGAAATGCAGTGCTGAATTCTAACCGAGTTCCTAGTGACTCGTGAAGTTGTTGCCAAAAGTGCGAAGTGAATTGAGTCCCTCTGTCAGATATGATACTTTTAGGTACCCCATGCAAACATACAATTTTATTCATGTATATCTTGGCTAACTTTGCACTTGTATAAGTGGTCTTTACTGGAATGAAATGGGCCACTTTTGTCAAGCGATCAACGATAACCCATATGGAATCGTATCTAGATTTGGTCCTGGGCAGTCCGGTAATAAAGTCCATACCAATTTTATCCCATTTCCAATCAGGTATTGGTAGTGGTTGTAATAATCCTGCCGGTTTCTGATGTTCTGCCTTTACACGACTACACACGTCGCACAAGGCAATGTGCTCTGCTATGTCCTTCTTTAAATTGTTCCACCAAAACCTCTCCTTGACATCCATATACATCTTAGTATTTCCAGGATGAATTGAATATGGTGAGTTGTGCGCTTCTTGTAAGATCAACTTCTTAAGTTCAAGATCTTGTGGAACACAGATACGTTCTTCATACCATAAGATTCCTTGATCATCTACATGGAATCCTTTTGCCTTGCCTTCACTAACTTTACTTTTGATTTCTTCTATTTCTTTGTCCAACTTTTGGGCTTCTTGAATTCTGTCCATTAGTGTGGGTTGCACTTCCAAGGATGCAAGGTAACCTTCAGGCACTATCTCAAGTCTCAGCTCTCTAAATTGGGCGCACAACTTCTCCGGCAACTCTCCTTTATTGAGGCCATTTACATAAACCTTGCGGCTTAATGCATCGGCTACGACGTTTGCCTTTCCAGGGTGGTATTGCAAACTTAAGTCGTAATCTTTGATAAGTTCTAGCCATCTTCTTTGTCTCATGTTGAGTTCTTTCTGTGTAAAAATGTATTTCAGACTCTTGTGATCAGTAAACATTTCACAACGTTTTCCCATAAGATAATGCCTCCATGTTTTTAAGGCATGTACAATAGATGCCAACTCTAGATCATGAGTAGGATAGTTCACTTCATGATTTTTGAGTTGCCTTGATGCATAAGCTACAACTCTACCCTCCTGCATCAGTACACCGCCTAATCCTTGGTGAGATGCATCGCAATATACTTGAAAGTCTTTCTCAAGGTCTGGCAAACATAACACTGGTGCTGACACAAGTCTCTTTTTCAATTCCTGAAAGCTGGTTTCGCAAGCTTCTGTCCAATTAAATTTCTTCTCCTTCTTTAGCAGGTCAGTCATGGGCTTTGCTATCTTAGAGAAATTTTCAATGAACCTCCGATAGTGCCCTGCTAGGCTAAGGAAACTACGAATTTCCTTAACTGATTTAGGAGGTTCCCATTCTGTTACAGCTGCCACTTTTGCTGGATCAATAGCTATACCATTTCCAGATACTATGTGCCCAAGAAAATCCTCTTCATTCAGCCAGAATTCACATTTGCTGAACTTGGCATAAAGTTTATGTTCCCTGAGTTTCTCTAGAATCGGGCGTAGATGTTCTTCATATTCTTTGTTGCTCTTGGAATATACCAATATATCATCGATGAATACCACTACGAACTTGTCAAGGAATTCCATGAATACTTTGTTCATCATGTTCATGAAATAGGCTGGTGCATTAGTCAATCCAAACGGCATCACTGTGTATTCATACAACCCATATCTAGTGGTGAATGCAGTCTTGGGTATGTCATGTTCTCTAATCTTTAGTTGAAAGTATCCTGATCGAAGATCAATTTTTGAGAACACACATGCTCCCTCTAACTGATCGAAGAGATCATTTATTCTAGGCAGGGATACTTATTCTTTATGGTCACTTCATTAAGTGAACGATAATCTATGCATAGCCTTTGACTTCGGTCCTTCTTCTCAACAAACAAGACTGGTGCTCCCCAAGACGACGAACTTGGTTGGATAAATCCCCTTTTCAATTGTTCTGCCAGTTGCTTCTTGAGTTCTTTTAACTCGTCCACCGACATTTTATAAGGTCTCTTTGCTATAGGCCTCGTTCCTGGCAGTAGGTCTATTAGAAATTCCACATCCCTATCTGGTGGCATGCCAGGTAATTCCTCGGGGAACACATCTGGGTATTCCTTCACAATTGGCACACTATTTAGGCTAACCCCCTTAAGATGATTAACCTTGCTCCCGTTGGGTTCAAAGTTAGACTTGAACCTGATCCTTTTCTTTTCTGGGGTGGTGAGCATAACAGTCCGCTCGGCACAATCAATCACCCCTTCATAACGGGTCAACCAGTCCATCCCTAATATAATATCTAATCCTTGGGATTCTAGGATTATTAAACTAACCGGGAACTTGTTCTTTCCAATTTCTAGGATGATCTGTTGGCACCCAGAATTTACTATCATTTCTCCACCTGGGGAGCTTACTTTAATGGGACATCCAATGGTTTCAGTGGGGATTTCGTTTTTGATTACAAATGCTCTTGAAATGAATGAATGCGATGCGCCAGTATCAAAAAGGATAAGTGTAGGAAAGGAATTAATCTTAAACTTACCGATCACGGCATCAGATCCTGCTTGGATTTCCTCCACATTGATTTGATTCACATGACCCTTTTGAAATGGGTTTGGCTTAGCCCCATCAGTCTTCTTCTCTAGGCATTCATTAGCATAGTGCCCTGTCTTCTTGCACTTGAAACATTCCACCTGACTGATGTCTTTCTTTGCTGGCTGACTGTGATGATTCTGACCATTTTGGTTTCCATGGCCATGACCATTGTGGTTGTTCCTGAATCCACTTTTGTTATGCCCACAATGGTTGTTTCCATCATGGTGGTGGTTGTTGTTACGATGGTTATTATGATTCCCATTCTTGTGGAACCCTGAACTCCCACTTCCTTCGCCATGAGAGCGCTTGTGAGGAGATCCTGATCCAAACTTATCAAAATGGTGCTTCCTCTTTCTACCCTCCACTTGTTTCATTTTGTTTTCCAGGATGGTAGCTTTATCACACATGGATTGATAAGTTGGAACATATGCAATAGATAGTTGCATAGAAATTTCATCATTCAGCCCATCTAGGAACTTCTCCTTTCTCTTTGCATCAGTGTCAACATCATCGGGTGCATAACGTGACAAATTATTGAAATCTTCGATGTATTCAGAAATACTGCGGTGGCGTTGCTTGAGGTTATGAAACTCCTTTTTCTTCAACCCCATTATTCCAGAAGAGATGTGAGTGGTGCGAAACCCATCTTCAAACATTGCCCAAGTCACTTCCTCAATAGGGTGGGTAATTTGGAAATTATCCCACCAAGCAGCTGCATGACCTTCCAATAAGTGTGCTGCAAATCTGACCTTTTCTGCATCCATGCATCCAACCGTGACTAGGTCCTTATTCACAGAATGTAGCCAATCATTTGCTACCATGGGGTCAGTGGTACCCGAGAACTTAGCAGGTCTTAGCCTTAGAAATCTGGTCAGCATATCCAGAGGCGGTGGATTTTTCTGGTTGTTGTTATTGTTATTATTGTTGTTGTTCTGATTCTGGGTTGCCATGAATTGAGTCATCATTTGCATCAATTGGGTCTGCGCAGCCATCATCTGCTGCATTCCATTGCCATTGTCATCCTCGTTGTTGCGTTGGGGAGGCATCTGTGGGTTTAATAAGGGTAAGTAATGATAGATAACCCCAAATAAAACAACAATCAAACAAACAAGCACATGCAAGTTCAACAACACAGCAATGACAGAGTTTGCAAAAATAAACATACTAGCATAGTCACCCACAAGTCGGTATGACCTATGCAACTCAATAATAATAGAACGATAGGTAGATGGAATAACATCACTGCTCCTCCATGTCGACTTCCTCCTCCACTAGTGCAAGTCCTGCTGCTGCGAACCCTGCTTTGTATTCCTCCAAGCTTGTAGTCAGAGCATCGATCTTTGTCTGTAACTCTCTCTTCTGAGTGCGTAGCCTCTCTATCACCTCGTGATCCGCTTCCAGCTCAATGTCCTCAAGCTCTAACTCGGTCTCCAAGTCTCTAATCTTCTTGTTCTTTTCCTGAACTCTCTTCTCTTGGCTCTTGAATATCTTCTCTTGGTCTTCAAACTTCTTCTCCATTTCCTTGATTCGATTTTCTTGCTCCAGGAAGGCCTTGTCCTTCTCCTTAAGTTGGACTCGTAGTTCGCCGTTGCTAAGCATCACATTAGTCCTATCAGTATCAAGGTGTCTAATAAGGCTCTCTAAATCCTGGAGGTAGTGACACATAGGCTTGATGGAATCCTTAGTGGCCTCGTCCAACACAATAGGCTCTCCATCCTCGTCGCGCCTCCCAAAGAAATGGAAGTAGTGGCTCCTGATCTCAGAAGAGTGACGTCCACATAGGTGTCCCAACAGCTTCTGCATAGCGACGTCGAGGCCTCTCTCCATGTCATCATGGAGTATCTTGAAGGCAATCTCCCTAGTTTGGGGCTCTGTCTCATGTCCTGGCTGGGTAACTCTGAATCCCCATAAGTCCTTCCTCTGAAACTTCCTCAGCTGAAGTCCCTGAATGGTAGGGATTGGAAGAGAGAGCACTTGGACTAGCTCCAATAGGTGAGTCCCAAAGCGAGTCCCCTTGAAATCCTCGGCCGTGCTGTAGACAAAATTCGGCATCTTTTGCATAGTATGGAGAAAATTAGTAACACACAATAGAGAAAGTAAACACAAGTCACAAAATAAAAATCAACCAACAGAACATTCCAAGTAGCACTACATTATTCAACTCAAGCACTCAAGGTTCCAGACCTTACTTATTTTCGCCATACCACATAAGTTGGTATGATCAAAATTACTAACGTGATAAAACGCTAAGGGTGGTAGTCCAACTAATATCTCACTCCTTCTTAACCAAGGTGGCAATCTGGTTGTCCTTGGCAGCAATCTGCTTGTCTTGGTCACATAGCTCCAAAGCTAGGCCTATGATATCCTTACTTAGGCGTTTCACAGTGGCCTTTGAGTCTTGGACAAGACGCTTCTCCTCCTTGAGATCTTCCTGTGTATTGAGAATTCTATACTTGAGTCTCTCCCCAAGTTCCTTAATAGCTTTCCATGCAGCATTCCTTGCAGAGTCAAAGAATGACGGGTGCATGTCAGAGTTGGTGAACATGCAGAATCATGTACTCTTGGAATCGTCCTCCTTGTCCTTGTACAAATGGAGTTGCACCCACCAATACTCTTGTCCTTCGTCTATCATAGTAAATCCCTTGTACATGGCTTCACCATTCATCCCCAAGCCGAGCATGAGGTTCTTGAGTACATTGGGAAATTTTGTCTCACACTCCAGGGTCATAGTCATCAGTGGTCCCTTCTTGACAGATTCATTGATGGTGGACATCTACAAAAATAGATGAGAAGGATGATTAGGGAGAGCTTTACGAGATGAATAGACAAGTGTAAGGTTAGAATATAGAATTATTTTTCCTAAGGGTTTTCCTTAGTCTAATCCATTCTAGGGTCACGAACCTACAGGCAACACAGTGCTCTGATACCATCTGTAAGATCTCACCATAATAAGGTAAGATCCCTGTGATTGTAGTGCTAGTCCCTGGATCGAAATGGTAACACCCACAGTTTAAGATGAAGTACACAGAAACAAAGGTCATTATTACATCGCATATCCAGGAATATAATGGTTCTTACAACTCACTTAGCCTAAGGCTAAGACACAAGTTCACATTACATAGCATAATAATAATATAGTCTTTAGTCTTCATGTGCCACAGGCAAGCATGTCGAGTGTAGACCCGCAACCCTACTCATCATCAGATACTTAGTATAATCCAACAACTACATGAATATATGGCTAAGTGGGGTTATGGCTGGCTTTGCAAAAGCTAGTTTAACTTATAGTTTTTGGAGAGTAAGTTTTTCTCATTCAAAACTCTAAGGTACCAATGATAGACATCACTGAACCTCTACCCATGTTCACCCACAAGTTTTTAGCTTAGAGAAATTTGGATGAGGAGATTATTGAACTACTTCACTGTCTTGAGGCTCAGAAGTTGTCCATAACCGGGGACACGGCTAAGTACTTAGTTTTACCCTCTCGAGAGGTGGTGCACTTTCCCCACAAGACCCGACATGCATCGAGACAAGACTTTTTAGAAGCAATCCCCCAGACCACTACGGACGCGTTCCATCCTATCATATCTACCACCTTCTGTCCGTCTGGCTGAGTTCTTGCAACTTAGTTTGTCAAGGCAGAGCCCATATGCCATGTGGCTGCACTAGAAGCTTCATGACAAGAATGTCTCCAATCTCTTTGTTCCTGGGTGGCCATCCACAAGTGTGATACACCAGCTGACCATAGACATGGCCCCTAAGTAACCACTCAACATAATCCAAGCAAGTCCCATTCCACCCAGGTGTTTCATTAATATTAGTTGTTTTCTTAGTTCAACAAAAATAATATCTTTCCATACTATCTTATGTGTATATTCCACCCATGAATTCTAATAGCATGGTTAAGCAATCTAGTATACGAAGTCTTTCAACTAGGAGATACTACCAAGACATAGTCTATAGGTTAGCATAGCATAGTATTATAACATATAAATAATCCTACCATGCTAAGATCTCCAAAATAACACTAGTGCAATAGTGAAAATAATAGGACATAAGATGAAATATCACTTGCCTTGGTAGCTAGGGGAATAGGTACAATCCTCACAGTAACAAACTTCACAATCCACACAATCTACACAAGATCAATACAACAACAATAATTCAATCAATAAAACATTAAAAAACATGAATGCATGCAAAATTCAATGATATGAGCACAACTCTATAATTTATAGAGTCTACAGTACAGAGGGTTAAATACCTCATCTAAATGCATAAGAAATACCCCAAAACAATTTATAGAACAATTTTTATGAGCAAAATACTCCTAAAAAGGTTATGCCTATAATTCCAATTTTTCAGAGGCAAAAGTGTGAAACAAGGCCTCCATAATAAAGGTCTTATTTTTCTGAATCCATAGACACCTAATTTGCATTTTTCTGAATTGTGGAACAAAATTTATGGATTTTCTAAGTCTAATACAAAATCTGTCTAATTTCTATTTAAACAGAAAATCCTAGGCTATGTGGCGCAACCTGATTGGTCCGTACCGGTTCCGTCGGATCGGTCGCTGCGGGCCGTCAGATCTTAAGTGACTACGGACGGATCTGATCAGCCCATACTGCTTCGGTCGCGATCTAATCCTAACCGCTGACGATAAATCTACTGGCTCCTAAGGCCTGGCCGAGAACGGGCGGCGCTGACCAGCTGCGCGCGGCGGCGGAGCGTCGGCCGATGGCGGTCCGACGGTTCTACAGGGGCAAGGAGACCGTGGACACGTACCAGAGATCGAGGCGGCCGTGGCGGTCTCGATGGAGGTCACGGTGGAGGGAGGGGTGCTCTGCCTCGATTCCGATTCCTCGCCGGAGCTCTGTCGACGGCGGAGCTCGTGTCCCCGCGTCGGTGACGATGATCTGGGGCTCGAACAGGCAAGGAGAGGGGTTAGTGAGGGGCGCCCAGGTCAGCATGATCTAGCAGAGACTAAAAAGGGGTGGCGGGAACCTTAACCTCACCGGAGAAATCGACGGACGGCGGCGGCAGAGGGACTTTCGTCGGAGTAGACCATGTCGTCGACCTGGGACAAGAGAAAGCACGCGGCCGGGATTAAAAGACGCGCCAGAACATGGCAAAGGAGATAGGGCAGAGAAGAGGGCACGGCGTGGCCGGAGCTCACCAGAATCGTCGCCGGAGTGGCGTCGGACAACGGCGGTTCGAGCTGGTAATTGGGGAGCCTGGGGGCTCTGCGGGGGAAGTGGCCGAGGGGAAACGGAAGGGGAGTGAGAGGGGATTAAGAAGGAGTGATCGCCGTGGAGGATTAATGCGAGAAACGCTCGAATTTGAGCCGGGTTTAGAAACGGCAGAGGGGGGTGGGGCTGTTCATCGCCTGGGTTGAAGACGACGAGGTGGCGATGACGTGGCACAGGGCCCAGTGGTAAGTGGGAGGGGGTGGGTTGAGGGGGTGTGCAGAAAAACAGAGAGGGGGAGAGGGAGGCCGGGTAGGCTAGCTAGGCCGGTTGGGCCAAAAGGGCCAGAACTGCTGCTGTGGTTTAAAAACCTTTTCCCTCCCTTTTTCTTTTTCTTTTTGAATTTCTTTTCTAGTTTTGTTTGAATTTAGTATAAGTGCTCCAAAAAGTCTCAAAATTTCACCAAACTTTTGGAGGACAAGTCTAATGCAATGTAGTACATGCCATGATGATTTGAATGCAATGATGAAGATTTTTTAAAAAAAATTTGGGATGTTACATTGCATGTGTGTTCTTTTCCTAAAACACATTGATCCACTAGAGTCATTGCATGTGTGTTCTTTTCCTAAACCACATTGATCCACTAGAGACATTGCATGTGTGATCTTTTGCTAAACCACATGGATCCACTAGTGATATTTCATGTGTGTTCTTTTCCTAAACCACATGGATCCACTAGAGTCATTGCATCTGTGTTCTTTTCCTAAACCACATCGATCCACTGGTGGCATTCCATGTGTGTTCTTTTCCTAAACCACATGGATACAGTAGTGACATTGCATGTTTGATGTTTTCCTAAATCACATGGATCCGCTAGAGTCATTCATGTGTGTTCTTTTCCTAAACCACATTGATCCACTCATGACATTTGCATGTGTTTTGCTTTCCTAAACCTCATTGATCCACTGGTGACATTTGAAGGTGTGTTCTTTTCCTAAACCGCATAGATCCACGAGAGACATTCGATGCGATTTATTTTCCTAAACCACATGGATCCACTAGTGACATTGCATGTGTGTTCTTTTCCTAAAAGACATTGATCTACTAGAGTCATTGCATGTGCACTACTAGAGAAAGGCTTATGGATAGATTTATTATCAGCGGCACTAATATTTTGCTTAACCAATGGCACCCATAGACAAAAATGCGCCACTGATAATGTGGGCCGGGCACCCAGAGGGCTGTGTGGTCCAAATATCAATGTCGCATATCACCAAATGCGCCTTTGATATATCCATTCAAATGGCGCATATTCCTCAAAATGCGCCATTGATAATTTGTGGGCCCCACCTGGTGGCAGGATTATCAATGGCGCATATTAGAGATGCGCCACTGACATTATGTTTTCCAATGGCGCATGTTGTAAAATATTTTGTAAAATATTAAAATGAAACAAAAAAAATTGTGGGAGTGCCAGGAATCAAACCTGGCTGCTCCAACAACAGGAGATGCAGCACAACGTCGACCACTACAGTAAGCTTGTGTAGTTGACACAAATGAGAGAAACTTGGTTTTTGACTAAGTGCAGAAATATCTGTGCGGAAATACTAGCCTCCCAATGCCCATTGTCTAATCCGTTCCCCCAATTCCACAAACCCTAGCCTTTTGCCTTGTTCCGCCGCCACTCATCTCTCACCTCGCTCGGCTGCCGCTCGCCTCGCTCTGCTCTGCACTGCCGCCGCTTGTCATAGAGGAAGGAGGAGAAGGAGACCCACCGCCCCATCCTGTGAAGGAGGTCCGTCGTCCCACCTCAATCAAAGAGCAGCACGACCGTGACACTTGCCGACGGCCGCCTGTAGGAATGGCGATGGAAGAATGCACGAAGGAAGGCCTGGCGATGGCCTGCCGGAGGTGCTTCCATCGGCAACCACCTCCCCGACCTGCTCCCCACGCCGGTCACGTTCAGGACCAGCCACACCAGCAACCACTTCATCCCGCTGCTACCTCCACAACGTGCGCCTGTCGGTGAGATCCTTCTCCCACGACTCCCCCACCATGTATATTCCTTGTAACTCTAGTTTCTTTCTACCATGTTGAGCACTTAACCAGCCGAAAAAACCACACATGAATCCCTTGTGCCATCGAGCAGCCACCCTATGTTCTAGGGGATAGGGTTTGGTCCTGATGAGCAAGGATTACTTGGATTGTTAACCCATCAATCTCTTGCAGGAAATAAAAACACTCCTAGCCCCTATCATTTTACTCCCTCTCGATAAATGGTGACATGATAAATGCCCATCTTGGTCATCAGGTGTAGAAGACATTTCTATAAAAATAAGGGAAACATGTAAACCACTAGGCAAAGGTTGTTATTCTCCGTTTTTAGTATTTGTTTACTTGAGAGCAAACCACTGTACTATATCTCCCAACTGCAGCTCATTTTGTACTCTAAATCTGACAGGAAGCGTATGAATATATAATAGGTGGCGAATTCCTTCTCAGCTGAAGTAAGAAACTGCAGTTGAATGCGAGTAAGCGAGATTGTGGCTTCATGAGTTTCTTTTAAGATCTTACAAACTTTTCGGTACTCGAGTTTATGCACTATCATTCTGTTGTTGAGCTGTCAACTTCTTTCTTCACTTTGCTCTAAAAAAACTTCTTTCTTCACATATTGTTGTATAATTTAAATTTACTAAAAAGGTAAATCCATGGGTATTTTTTATAACCTTCACATCATTCTCAATCTCCTTATATTATTTCATTGTAGAACCGGACTGCATAATGTACCGCGGTACAATCAACAATTGCTCTCCTATTGATATCGAAGTGTTCTGGTGGAATGTCAATACCAACTCTCTTATGTACTTTCTGGCTCAAGATTTGGTACCCTTGGTAGCCATTAACATGATAATTAGAAAGATGGTACATGTATTGCATGAAGTTCCATCCTGTTCAAAAGGAAACTCTTCATTTGTACTTAATTTGAGACATCTGACTGGTAGTTTATTCCTAGGTTTCATATTGGTCATCCATGTCGGCAGGTGGCATGGCAAATTTGACCTATCACATTCTGATACCTTATTTTCTTAGTGGTCATCCATGTCATAAATTAGGGAGGCAGAATGGAAAAGATGGTCAATCATACTTAGATTTAGTTTGTTATGTACAATCCATCTCTTTCTTTAGTAATGAAGTAATTGGATAATCTGTGAAATGGCATAGGATGAAACAGAAACCATATAATAAATAAGTTAATCCAGACATGCAAACACAACTTGGGAGTTTATTATTTATAGGATGACAACCTTTGTTCAATTATTGTGATGGTGAGTTGATATGTGTTCATCAACATAAACCATAATGTATAATAAATAAGTTGAGTATCAATCTAGGCATGCAATAACAACTTGGAGTTTGTTATTTATAGGAAGATTGGCATCCAGAAAAAGTCAAGGTGAGAGGACTACCTTGATGGTGCAAGTAAGATCATGTGCATCTATATGTCCATGTATGTCCATGTGTGTCCATGTTTTTGTTTTTTGATCTACTATTACAAGTTGGAGCCAGATCTTCTGTTTACAATTTTTATTTTCTGATCTGCTATTACAAGTTGGAGCTAAACAAAGGAAGTAACCTATGTACACTACATGTGTACCTTGTGTAACATGTGAGAGCAGGCAAAAGCTAGGTGGAGGAACCACCACCTAGGTGAAGAGAAGAAGAAGATGAAGACCTTGATGGCGCCCCCGGTCTTGCTCACCGTCATTTCGGTTGCACTCTACTTGATCATATAGTTTAGGGCTGGTGACCACTTCATTTGTGTAATGTGAGATGATATCAACTTATATCCTCCAACACTTGTGTAAATAATTCAGGCACATGTCACTGTATCGGGTTCTAATTGATTTGATGACTATAATTGTGTTTGTAATATCTCTATTTCGATAAACTATGTAGAATGCATCAGTTGTACTACTTTCTACAGCTATTTTTGTATAATACCCTGTATAATACACTGTATACCCGTATAATATCCAGTATAATATCAGTAACAATACCAGGGAAGAGTTGTATTGAGTTATCTTGTTGTAAATATCAGTGGCGTATCTTCTAATTTACAAGTGGCGCATATGTTATCACTAGCGCATTATGCAGAAATGCTCCACTAGTAAAACATCAATGGCGCATATTGAAGATGCGCCACTGGTTGTCTCATTATCAATGGCGCATATTTGATATGTGCCATTCGTACTTAATTATCAGTGGTGCAATAGTAGTGGCACATTCCATATGCGCCACTGATAACAAAAAATATGCTCCACTGATAAGCAATTCTCCACTAGTGGTGTGTTCTTTTTCTAAACCACATTGATGCAATAGAGACATTAGATGTGTGTTCTTTTGCTAAACCACATGGATTCACTAGTGACATTGCATGTGTGTTCTTTTCCTAAACCACATGGATCCACTAGTGACATTTGCATGTGTGTTATTTTCCTAAACCTCATGGATCTACTTGAGTCATTGCATGTGTGTTCTTTTCCTAAACCACATGGATCCACTTGTAACATTTGCATCTGTGTTCTTTTCCTAAACCACATTGATCTGCTAGAGTCAGTACATGTGTGTTCTTTTCCTAAACCACGTAGATCCACTAGATACATTGCATGTGTTTTCATTTCCTAAACCACATGGATCCACTAGAGTCATTGCATGTTTGTACTTTTCCTAAACCAAATTGATCCACTAGTGACATTTGCATGTGTGCTATTTTCCTGAAACACATGGATCCACTGGTGACATTGCATGTGTGTTATTTTCCTAAACCACATGGATCCACTGGTGACATTGCATGTGTGTTCCTTTCCTAAACCACGTGGATCCACTGGTGACATTGCATGTGTCTTCTTTTCCTAAACCACATGCATCCCCTAGAGTCATTGCATATGTCTTCTTTTACTAAACCACATTGATGCACTTGTAACATTGCATGTGTACTCTTTTCCTAAACCACATGGATCGACTAGTGACATAGCATGTTTGATCCTTTCCTAAACCACAAGGATCCACTAGAGTCATTCATGTGTGTTCTTTTCCTAAACCACATTGATCCACTCGTGACATTTGCATGTGGTTTGTTTGCCTAAAACACATTGATCCACTGGTGACATTGCATGTGTGTGTTATTTTCCTAAACCACATGGATCCACTTGTGACATTTGCATGTGTGTTCTTTTCCTAAACAACAATGATCCACTGGTGACATTGCATGTGTGTTCTTTTGCTAAACCACATGGATCCACTAGAGTCATTGCATCTGTGTTCCTTTCCTAAACCACATCGATCCACTGGTGGCATTCCATGTGTGTTCTTTTCCTAAACCACATGGATCCAGTAGTGACATTGCATATTTGATCTTTTCCTAAACCACGTGGATCCACTAGAGTCATCCATGTGTGTTCTTTTCCTAAATCGCATTGATCCACTCGTGACATTTGCATGTGTTTTGCTTTCCTAAACCACATTGATCCACTAGTGACATTTGAAGGTGTGTTCTTTTCCTAAAGCACATAGATCCACTAGAGACATTGGATGCGATTTCTTTTCCTAAACCACATGGATTCACTAGTGACATTGCATGTGTGTTGTTTTCTAAAAACACATTGATCCACTAGAGTCATTGCATGTGTGTTCTGTTTCTAAACCACATTGATGCACTAGAGACATTAGATGTGTGTGTTCTTTTGCTAAACCACATGGATTCACTAGTGACAATGCATGTGTGTTATTTTCCTAAACCACATGGATCCACTAGTGACATTTGCATGTGTGTTATTTTCCTAAACCTCATGGATCTACTTGAGTCATTGCATGTGTGTTCTTTTCCTCACTAGTGGAGAATTGCTTATTAGTGGAGCATATATTTTGCTATCGGTGGCGCATATACAATGCGCTAGTACTGTTGCACCACTGAGAATTAAGTATCAATGGGGATTATCAAATATGTGCCATTGATAATGCGACAACCAATGGCGCATCTTCAATATGTGCCATTGATGTTTTACTAGTGGAGCATTTCTGCATAATGCGCCACTGATAACATATGCGCCACTTGTAAATTAGAAGATGCGCCACTGATATTTACATCAAGATAACTCAATACAGCTCTTGCCTGGTATTGTTCCTGGTATTATACTGGATATTATACAGGTATACAATGTATTATACAGGGTCTTATACAAAAATAGCTATAGAAAGTAGTACAAATGATGCATTCTACATAGTTTATCAAAACAGAGATATTACAAACACAATTATAGTCATCAAATCAATTAGAAGCCGATATAGTGACATGTGCCTGAATTATTTACACATGTGTTGGAGGATACAAGTTGATATCATCTCACATTACACAAATGAAGTGGTCACTAGCCCTAAACTATATGATCAAGTAGAGTGCAACCGTAATGACGGTGAGCAAGACCGGGGGCACGATCAAGGTCTTCATCTTCTTCCTCTCTTCACCTAGGAGGTGGTTCCTCCACCTATCTTCCGCCTCCTCTCACAGGTTACACAAGGTACACAGGAAGTGTACATAGGTTACTTCCTTTGTTTAGCTCCAACTTGTAATAGCAGATCAAAAAACAAAAACAGTAAAGAGAAGATCTAGCTCCAACTTGTAATAGTAGATCAGAAAACAAAAACATGGACATACATGGACATACAGATGCACATGATTTTACTTGCACCATCAAGGTATTCCTCTCACCTTGACTTTTTCTGGATGCCAATCTTCCTATAAATAACAAACTCCAAGTTGTTATTCCATGCCTAGATTGATACTCAACTTATTTATTATATAGTATGGTTTATGTTGATGAACACATATCAACTCACAGTCACAATAATTGAACAAAGGTTGTCACCCTATAAATAATAAACTCCCAAGTTGTGTTTGCATGTCCTGATTAACTTATTTATTATATGGTTTCTGTTTCATCCTATGCCATTTCAAAGATTGTCCAATTACTTCATTACTAAAGAAAGAGATGGATTGTACATAACAAACTAAATCTAAGTATGATGGACCATCTTTTCCATTCTGCCTGCCTAATTTATGACATGGATGAGCATTAAGAAAATTAGGAATCAGAATATGATAGGTCAAATTTGCCATGCCACCTTCCGACATGGATGACCAATATGAAACCTAGGAATAAACTACCAGTCAGATGTCTCAAAGTAAGTACAAATGAAGAGTTGCCTTTTGAACAGGATGGAACTGCATGCGATACATGTACCATCTTTCTAATTACCATGTTAATGGCTACCAAGGGCACCAAATCTTGAGCCAGGAAGTACATAAGAGAGTTGGTATTGACATTCCACCAGAACACTTCGATATCAAGAGGAGAGAAATTGTTGATTGTACCGCGGTACATTAAGCAGTCTGGTTCTGCAATGAAATAATATAAGGAGATTGACAATGATGTGAAGGTTATAAACAATACCCATGGATTTACCTTTTTAGTATATTTAAATTATACAATAATATGTGAAGAAAGAAGTTTTTTTAGAGCAAAGTGAAGAAAGAAGTTGGTAGCTCAACAACAGAATGATAGTGCATAAAATCGGGTACCTAAAAGTTTGTAAGATCTTAAAAGAAACTCATGAAGCCACAATATCGCTTACTCGCATTCAACTTCAGTTTCTTACTTCAGCTGAGAAGGAATTCGCCACCTATTATATATTCATACGCTTCCTGTCAGATTTAGAGTACAAAATGAGCTACGGTTGGGAGATATAGTACACTGGTTTGCTCTCAAGTAACCAAATACTAAAAATAGAGAATATCAACCTTTGCCTACTGGTTTACATGTTTCCCTTATTTTTATAGAAATGTCTTCTGCACCTGATGACCAAGATGGGCATTTATCATGTCACCATTTATCGAGAGGGAGTAAAATGATAGGGTCTAGGAGTGTTTTTATTTCCTGCAAGAGATTGATGGGCTAACAATCCAAGTAATCCTCGCTCATCAGGACCAAACCATATCCCCTAGAACATAGGGTGGATGCTCGATGGCATAAGGGATTCATGTGTGGTTTTTTCGGCTGGTTAAGTGCTCAATGTGGTAGAAAGGAATGCGAGTTAAAAGGAATATACATGGTGGGGGAGTCGTGGGAGAAGGAGCTCACTGATAGGCGCATGTTGTGGAGGCAACAGCGGGACGAAGTGGTTGATGGCATGGCTGGTCCTGAACGTGACCGGCGTGGGGAGCAGGTCGGGGAGGTGGTCACCGACGGCAGCACCTCGGGCAGGCCATCGCCAGGCCTTCCTTCGTGCATTCTTCCATCGCCATTCCTACAAGCGGCCGTCGACAAGTGTCACGGTTGCACCGCTCTTGGATTGAGGCAGTACGGCGGACCTCCTTCACAGGATGGGGCGACAGAACTCCTTCTCCTCCTTCCTCTACGGCCACCGGCGGCAGAGCAGAGCAGAGCGAGGCGAGTGGCGGTAGAGCGAGGTGAGCGGCGGCTGAGCGAGGTGAGAGACGAGCGGCGGCAGCACAAGTCAAAAGGCTAGGGTTTGTGGGATTAGGGGAACAGATTAGAGAACAGGCATAGGGAGGCTAGTATTTCTGCACGGATATTTTGGCACTTAGTCAAAAACCAAGTTTCTCTCATTTGTGTCAACTACACAAGCTTACCGTAGTGGTCGACGTTGTGCTACATCTCCTGTTGCTGGAGCAGCCACATTCGATTCCTGGCTCTCCCACAATTTTTTTTGCTTCATTTTAATATTTTACAAAAAAAAATTCAACATGCGCCATTGGAAAACATAATGTCTATGGCGCATCTCTAATATGCACAATTGATAATCCTGCCACCAGGTGGGGCCCACAAATTATCAATGGCGCATTTTGAGGAACATGCGCCATTGGAGTGGATATATCAATCGCGCATTTGGTCATATGCGCCATTGATATTTGGTCCACACAACCCTCTGGGTGCCCGACCCACATTATCAGTGGCGCATTTTTGTCTATGTGTGCCATTGGTTAAGCAAAATATGAGTGGAGCATATTTTTAAATGCGCCGTAGATTATTATCAGTGGAGCATATTCAAAAAATGCTAAACTAATAATAAATCTATCCATAAGCCTTTCTCTAGTAGTTCCTAAACCACATAGATCCACTTGTGAAATTTGCATGTGTGTTCTTTTCCTAAACCACATTGATCCGCTAGAGTCAGTACATGTGTGTTCCTTTCCTAAACCACGTAGATCCACTAGAGACATTAAATGTGTTTTACTTTCCTCAACCACATGGATCCGCTAGAGTCATTGCATGCGTGTACTTTTCCTAAACCACATTGATCCACTGGTGACATTTGCATGTGTGCTATTTTCCTAAACCACATGGATCCACTAGTGACATTGCATGTGTGTTCTTTTCCTAAACCACATGGATCCACTGGTGACATTGCATCTTTCTTCTTTTCCTAAACCACGTGGATGCACTGGTGACATTGCATGCGTCTTCTTTTCCTAAACCGCATAGATCCCCTAGAGTCATTACATATGTGTTCTTTTCATAAACCACATGGATCGACTAGTGACATTGTATGTTTGATCTTTTCCTAAACCACATGGATCAACTAGAGTCATTCATGTGTGTTCTTTTCCTAAACCACATTGATCCACTCGTGACATTTGCATGTGTTTTGTATTCCTAAACCACATTTATCCACTGGTGACATAGCATGTGTGTGTTCTTTTCCTAAACCACATGGACCCCCTTGTGACATTTGCATGTGTGCTCTTTTCCTAAACCACATTGATCCACTGGTGACATTGCATGTGTGTTCTTTTCCTAAACCACATGGATCCACTGGTGACATTGCATGTTTGATCTTTTCCTAAACCACATTGATCCACTAGATACAATGCTGTGTGTTCTTTTCCTAAACCACATCGATCCACTAGAGACATCGCATGTGTGTTTTCTTCCTAAAACACATGGATCCACTTGTGACATTCTCATGTGTGCAATTTTCCTAAACCACATGGATCCACTGGTGACATTGCATGTTTGATCTTTTCCTAAACCACATGGATCCACTAGAGCTATTCATGTGTGTTCTTTTCCTAAACCACATTGATCGACTCGTGACATTTGCATGTGTTTTCTTTTCCTAAACCACATTGATCCACTGGTGACATTGCATGTGTGTGTTCTTTTTGTACACCACATGGATCCTCTTGTGACATTTGTATGTGTGTTCTTTTACTAAACCACATTGATCCACTGGTGACATTGCATGTGTGTTCTTTTCTAATCCACATAGATCCACTAGAGACATTGCATGTGTTTTATTTTCCTAAACCACATGGATCCACTAGTGACATTACATGCGTGTTCTTTTCCTAAAACACATTGATCAACTAGTGACATTTTCATGTGTGTTATTTTCCTAAACCTCATGGATCCACTATAGTCATTACATGTGTGTTATTTTCCTAAACCACATGGATCCACTTGTGACATTTGCATGTGTGTTCTTTTCCTAAACCACATTGATCCAATGGTGACATTGAATCTGTTTACGTTTCCTAAACCACATGGATCCACTAGAGACATTGCATGTGTTTTCTTTTCCGAAACCACATGGATCCACGTCTGACATTTGCATGTGTCTTCATTTCCTAAACCACAATTATCAAGTAGTGACATTGCATGTGTGTTCTTTTCCTAAACCAGATGGATCCACTAGAGACATTGCATGTGTGTCCTTTTCCTAAACCACATGTATCCACTAGTGACATTGCATGTGTGTTCTTTTCCTAAAACATATTGATCCACTGGTGACATTTGCATTTGTGTTACTTTCCTAAACCTCATGGACCCACTGGAGTCATTGGATGTGTGTTCATTTCCTAAACCACATGGATCCACTTGTGACATTTGCATGTGTGTTCTTTTCCTAAACCACATTGATCAACTAGTGACATTGCATGTGTGTTCTTTTCCTAAACCACGTGGATCCACTCGTGACATTGCACGTGTGCTCTTTTCCTAAACCAGATAGATCCACAAGAGTCATTGCATTTGTGTTCTTTTCCTAAACCACACTAATCCACTGGTGACATTGCATGTGTGTTCTTTTCCTAAACCACGTGGATCCACTAGTGACATTGCATGTGTGATATTTTCCTAAACCACATGGATCCACTAGAGTCATTGCATGTGTGCTCTTTTCCTAAACGACATTGACCCACTGGTGACATTTACTGTGTGTTCTTTTGCTAAACCACATGGTTCCAGTAGTGACATTGCATGTGTGATCTTTTCCTAAACCACATAGATCCACTAGAGTCATTGCATGTGTGTTCTTTTCCCAAACCACATTGATCCACTAGTGATATTTGCATGTGTTTTCTTTTCCTAAACCACATTGATCCACTAGTAACATTGCATGTGTGTTCTTTTCCTAAATGACATCATTTCACCTGTGACATTTGCATGTGTTTTATTTTCCTAAACCACATTGATCCACTAGTGACATATCATGTGTGTTCTTTTCCTAAACCACATGGATCCACTAGAGACATTGCATGTGTGTTCTTTTCCTAAACTACATGGATCCACTAGTGACATTGCATGTGTGTTCTTTTCCTAAAACACATTGATCCACTGGTGACATTTGCATATGTGTTGTTTTACTAAACCTCATGGATCCACTGGAGTCATTGCATGTGTGTCCTTTTCCTAAAACCCATTGATCCACATGTGACATGTGCATGTGTGTTCTTTTCCTAAATCACATTAATCCACTGGTGACATTGCATGTGTGTTCTTTTTCTAAACCACATGGATCCGCTAGAGACATTGCATGTGTTTTCTTTTGTAAACCACATGGATCCACTAGAGTCATTGCACGTTTGTTCATTTTCCTAAACCATATTGATCCACTAGTGACATTTGCATGTGTGTTCTTTTCCTAAACCACGTGGATCCACTTGTGACATTTGCATGTGTCTTCTTTTCCTAAACCACATTGATCCACTGGTGACATTGCATGTGTGTTCTTTTCCTAAACCACATGGATCCACTAGTGACATTGCATGTGTGTTCTGTAGGGTCCCCGGATTAATCCTCCAAGAATCCCTATTATGCATACACCATGATCCCATGATCAGTTAGTCGTGGCACATAGCCGACAAGTATCAAAGTATAAATCCATTACTTAAGAGAATACATGTCGTACCTTATTTGCCATTATGGCTACATCAAGAACATCATCATAACTCCATCAAGCGTAGAGCCCGAGCCATGCCTTAACCTACCGGCAACTAACTAGGAGAACGTCCTAGCTTTCATAGTCATCAACACCACCTTCTTCTTCGAATCTGACCAAGTTAATCGCCAGGGGTAATGCCAGTAAGTACTTTGAATGTACTCGCAAACCACCTTAAGAGAATAATAATATCAAAAGGATGTGCAATATGACTGTGGTAGTAGGAGGGCTCCAAGAGAGGTACTTTTCTCAAATAGTTTCTCTTGTAGATATAGCATCTACGAATCTTTGTTAAAAACTTTTTTAAACATTTCAGAAACCTTTGAAAAGTTTCGGAAAACACTAGGATTGGGTCACCCATTCGTTCCTTCTTCCGGTCATCCAATGACCAACATTTGTCCTTCCTTTCCGACCATCCCATGGTCAAAACATGTATCCTTTCTAACCATCCCATGGTCAAAACATTTCCGAAAGCCTTTTCTTTTCTGAAATCCCTTTGAAAACAAAACCAGCGCCGCTCTACAACAACCTTCCCAACCGCCCTTGACCATGGATATGGATATTCGAATAGATTTACACTCTGTAGAGGTTATACACTTTACCCACACCATCCATGTACCCTACCCTGATCTGCACAGATCGTGGGTCGAGCAACCGATCAAGACTCTTGGGATGCTCACTCCAATATAAGTGCCTACCCTATGAGTGTTGTTCCCCTCAACATCGGGACCCCCTATATAGTTCCCAAGCCAACCAGAGCGCTTTTTCCATTGCACAAAGTATCCCGCTTTCAATGAGGGGCTCATAGTAACGCGTGGAGGCCCGTAGACCCTTAGTTCCTTCTCCAGGTCGATTTCTCACATGGACCTTTACAATAGAAGGCCCACCCTCTAGGGATTTTTTTATTCCCCTGTAGTCGTTGCGAGGCAGTTTATACCAGAATAAACAAACATCAAATCCAGCCCTGTCCCATTCTAGAGTAGTGTGGTTGCACGGGTTAAGTTGTTATAGCTAAAGCTGCAAAGAACCATGTGCATTTTCGTAAACATTTTTCCTCCATCTTTCTTTCAGCATTTCAAAAAATAAAAACCCTTTTTCCTTTCTCAAACTTCTCTTGGTAGGTCAAACCTCACCAAGGTTTTGCCATAAACATTTGTAAAACTTTTTCGCGGGTCTTCCCATCCTCTAGTTTTGCTTTGACTAAACTGGGGTCTCCAAAGGGGTATGGTGTTATACACCATCTACCATTCTAGGGACAAATAGGTGTCGTCAAGGGCGTTGTACTTAGTAGCACATATGTGGACTGGTTTGGAGGAACCAAACCACTACCAGGTATAGATCATCAGATAATAAAACAATGCAACTTTCATGAAACAATAGGTAAAACATGAATAAGTAAAACAATAGGACAAAGTTATGAGCAAGAAGGTGGCTAGCCTGTGATTAGCAATCTGGGAAGATATGTCCCTAGTCTTCTTCTTATAATACCATAATAATCAATAATAACCACTTCTTCTGGTCTCCGGTATAACTACAGCTATTGTAGTCAAGGATAGCACATGCAAGCAAACAAAGGGCCCAATCAACACAAGGCATACAATCACTAATACCATACAACGACAAAAACATACCACACATTAATCACTTTAGTAGTTTTGATAGATTGAGATCATAACATTTAGAAATACTTTACTTGTCTTTGTGATTTATTTGTCAAATACCACCTAATGAAATGGTTTTGACTAAGGCTTGGGTTTGAGTGATATCAATGTACAAAAATGATAGCGACAGATAGGTATTGATGTAACAAGGCCAACAAAAGTGGTTTCATGATTTTATCAATTTTGTATATTTAGCTATGATTTTTCTAGTGAAATAACTTCTAGTTTAGGTGAATAAATCACCAGAAAAGATATTGCGCTCAAGTAAATTTATCCTCAGATATTTCGGTAGAGTTTGGTGTTTAAGATTTTTGAGAGTTGGATTCATCTCAAAATATTTACCAGAATGCCTTGGGAAATTCCCAAAGGCAGTTCTGTAGTTAACTTGTCTTTTTCACCAGATTAAATATATAGATGATTTTGATATGATTCCAAAGACATAGGGTATATATTTGGAATACCTTTCTGTAGAAATTGGACTCACCCTTTTTGGAGTTGTAAAACTCCTATAGTGATTTTTCTACTAGAACAACCCTAGATAGATATATTTAGATCACCAAAAATCAACAGAGGCTCCAAAAATATTGATCTCCTAGGTTTTGGTATATATTGACATTCCTCATCTAAGGGATTTGGAATTAGGTCCAAACAATTTGTGGTTTGGCCCGGGGAATTTCTTAAAGGCATAATAGGCCTAAATTTGTTTTTTACTGTACATGCAAAATGTATCTTAACATGGCACGAGATAAATATTCTCTAATAGTTAAAACAAAGACCTTTCAGAGGGACTTGGTTTACTCCATTTGGTGATGTGAATCTCCTTGAGGGATTTAAGGAGTGTTTTAAATGCTTCCTGGCAATTGATTTAATATATTTAATCTATACAAATTCTGAGCTAACCAAGGGTACTAGGTGTTAGGGAAAACATACATGTACTTAAAAAATAGATCTAGGCATTGTGTGTTGATTTCCATTTTCAAATCGATTTAATGTAACTGGCTGATTTTAGATCTAAAGAAAAATATATAAAAGAAAAGGGGAGGGAACTGGTGGGCTGATGATAGGATCAGGCCGTGCTGGGCCGACCCAAGACACAGCCAGGCGCACGCGGGCGACGCGCAGCAAGCCGCGGCCCAAGAAGGTCGAAAGGGTACGGCGCGCTATTAGCCGTTCCATCTAAAGGGAGATTGATAGCGGGGAGGTCATTTTCTCCCCAACGACATGGTGGCGAGGCAGAAACCCTAGCGCGGGGAAGAATCGACCCGAGGCGCTCACCTGAGGGCGGATATGGGCCGAGAAGATGACAAGGCGATGCGGTGTAGCTCCCCAAGAAGATCCATGGGCGGCAAGGTGGGGTTGGCTTCATAAAAGGATCTCACGCGGTGGTGGCCGAGGAAGAGCTCGTCGGTGCACTCTCGGGCCAGCTGCAGAGGTGGTCCTATGCAAAGAAGGGGGAATGGTTAGCTAGAGGAGGAGGGTGGATCACATCGGAGTGACATGGAGTGGGGGAGGAGCTGGGAGGAGAGCTAGAGGCTTGATTCCTTGAGGAGGCTGAAGCTCCTTGTTCTTCTTCTCACGCACAAGAAAGAGCTGGGGAGGGGGAGTGGGTTACAGGGGAGGTGAGTGGGGGTGAGAGGACGAAAATGAGAGGCAGAGAGGGGGCTGGCTGGCCTCTGGCCTTTTTAACCGAAGGAGTATGGTCTAGGGTGGACAATGTCCATGTTTGGACAGAGGGGAGGGAGGTGGTCAATGGTTGGTTATGAGGGGCGGTGGAGAGGGTGTGGATGGGGCCTGTGATATGACTAGAGAGGGTAGGGGAAGACTAGTGGTTGTTGCTACCTTAAAGGTAAGATTTTAAATAAAGAGGGTTCTTTGCCTCTTCTTCCAAGGGACCTAGGGCAGGGGGAAGGGGCTGCTATAGTGCCATTTTGACCAGAGAGAGAGCTGCTGGGCAAACTTGCTTGACTAGGTTTGTGGCAGGTTTGGTGTGGTGAATTTGAATTATTTCCAAAATTGACCAAAGTGGTGTTTATGAAGTAAGTCAAGGAATTTGGTCTTAACAAGTTGAAGAAATTTTAATGGTAGATAAAGGATGTCATGGAAGCTCTCCATGAAATATTTTGGATTTATTTCATGGGTTTTGGTCCACTTCGTTCCATTTATTTTAAAAGTGCAGAAGTGATTAGTTGAAGCTCATTTGATATTTTTATGTTGAACAAGGTTATTTTTGGATGTGTGATGGTTCCAAATACCATATCACACATTGAGGAATTTTCTTGGAATTTATTTAGAAAGAAAAGTATTTTTAAGGATTTATTTCTTGTTTCAGCCATTTAAGAAAAAGGGCAAAAAGAAATAATAAAGAATCTCAAAAATATTTATTTTCGAGGCGACAAGAAAGGATAGGATGTATAGGAACCAAGTGTGCATTTATTTGGCCAAGTGGTTTGGGGAAAAACTAACTTCCCTTTATAGGAGTTTTGAGGTTTTTGTTAATAAAAGGGATTTAATTGTTTTTTGGGCCAAAAGAATTACGGATAATATTTGATAAATCCTTATATCCAAGTTAGGTTATGTCCACATGTTGTATCCACCTTTTTTAACCTTGGGTTTTGGAAATTCAACTTGATTTCGGAAGAAAACAAGATATAAAGGATCTTGGGCAAGGTTATTTTTATGCCACCAAAACTTGGTTGTATCTTGGAGCTCAAATCTCACCTTGGGTCAAGGGTTATATGGATGGATTGACCACGTTATGTATATCACCATGGTACAATGGTTTGAGGTTGATCATGACTGAGATCTCCAAGGATTGATTCCAAACTTTGAATAAAATAAGGCTGCCAAAGCAAATTATTAAATAGCTTTCAAAACCTTGTGGGTTTTGGATGCACAAGGATCCAATTGAAACAAGTGAAGTAGGATTTGATAGACCTTCATGAGTAGATTACGATCATGCAAAGAGTTGGTCAAAAGAAGATAGTATCAAGGTGTGAGCTTCTTCCAAAGTAGGCTAGTTGATAAGATTTGTAGAAGAAGTTACTTTATTGCTTGCAAAACTATCAAGAACAAATGTGTTAAAAGGTGATCTAGCCAAAGGAAAAAGTGGGCCTTTGTAGTCCTTATGATGGTTTACAATATGGTTCAAGCTCATTATCAAAATTGCACAAGGGTTGAGAAAGAGATGCATTCAAAGAAGTGATGTTGAAACAGTTTCCAGACTTAGTCAAATTTAGCAGATTTACGGTTTTTGACTAGAATATGAGTGGGGATGTTTTTGATGGGTTGCAAGGTATCAAAGCATCATCAAGTGGATGATGTTGAAGTGCAGATTGAGTAGAATAGATCCATACTTGATATTGGTCTTCATTGACTTGGAAACTTCTAGAATCGATCACTTCAGAATTGGTCTGGTTATGGGTTTTAGATGATCACCCAGTGGCTAGATCCATATTGTATTATTTCTTAGGGTTAGATGATCTTAAAGTATCTTGATCCTAGAGGATGAGCTCCTAGAATAACTCAAACTACCTCCTAAGCAAACAAATCAAAACAGCAGATCAAGGCAATTCATCAGATAGCAGATCAAGGCAATTCATCTTCCAAACAATTCAAGCTACTACTATGGATACCATCAAGCCTAGCTTGAGGTAAAGATGGGTTTTTTTAAAAGTTGGAGTTGATTGAGGTGAGATCCCTTGGTATTTCTACCAAGGGTAGAATTCAAAAGCTTTATAAAAAGGTTTTGGAAAACCTAGAGATAAGAGTAGTGGAAAGTTCTATTTTGGAAGCATAAGGAGATTATATTATGTATCTCTCCATAGTTTGGGCAATAGAGGCTACTAAAATAGTCTTGGCTCAGGTTTTTGAACTGCTAGAACATTTGAGAATATGTAAAATGAGCCAGGATAGTTCTGTTAAATAATTTTTCTCAACTTGTGATGAGAAAAGGAGTATATCATATATTACACAGCCAGATGCATAAGCATCATCAAGCAAGCAACCAAACACCACATCACTAAACAAGATTTTTTTGTTCCCCTGATTTTTGCATTCTGGACAACTAATTAGGGTTATTGAATTTGGGATTTTACATGTTCCAAAAACACATTGATACATTGCTGACATTTTCATGTGTGTTGTTTTCCTAAACCTCATGGATCCACTTGAGTCATTGCAAGTGTGTTCGTTTCCTAAACCACATTGATCCACTAGTGACATTGCATGTGTGTTCTTTTCCTAAAACACATTGATCCACTAGTGACATATGCATTTATGTTGTTTTTCTAAACCTCATGGATCCCCTCGAGTCATTGCATGTGTGTTCTTTTCCTAAAACACATGGATCCACTTGTGACATTTGCATGTGTGTTCTTTTCCTAAACCACATTGATCCACTGGTGCATTTACATGTGTGTTCTTTTCCTAAACCACATGGATCCACTAGAGTCATTGCATCTGTGTTGTTTTCCAAAACCACGTGGATCGACTCGTGACATTTCATGTGTGTTCTTTTCCTAAAACACACAGATCCGCTAGAGTCATTGCACTTGTGTTCTTTTCCTAAACCACATTGATCCACTGGTGACATTGCATGTGTGTTCTTTTCCTAAACCACATGGATCCACTAGTGAGATTGTATGTGTGATCTTCTCCTAAACCACATGGATCCACTAGAGTCATTGCATGTGTGTTCTTTTTATAAACCACATTGATCCACTAGTGACATTTGCATGTGTTTTCTTTTCCCAAACCACATTGATCAACTTGTGACATTGCACGTGTGTTCTTTTCCTAAACCACATGGATCCACTTGTTACATTTGCATGTGTGTTCTTTTCCTAAACCACACTGATCCACTAGTGACATTGCAATGTTTGTCCTTTTCCTATACCACATGGATCCACTAGATTCATTGCATTTGTGATATTTTCCGAAACAACATGGATCCGATTGTGATAGTTGCATGTGTGTTCTTTTCCTAATCCACATTGATCCACTGGTGACATTGCATGTGTCTTTTTTTCCTAAACAACATGGATCCTCTAGAGACATTGCATGTTTATTCATTTCCTAAACCACATGGATCCACTAGAGTCATTACATGTGTGTTCTTTTCCTAACCACATGAATCCACTTATGACATTTGCATGTGTGTTCTTTTCCTAAAACACATTGATCCACTGGTGACATTGCATGTGTATTCTTTTCCTAAACCACATGGATGCACTAGTGACATTGCATGTGTGTTCTTTCCCTAAACCACATAGATCCACAAGAGTCATTGCTTGTGTGTTCTTTTCCTAGACCACATTGATCCACTGGTGACATTTGCATGTGTTTTCTTTTCCCAAACCACATTGATCCACTTGTGACATTGCACGTGTGTTCGTTTCCCAAACCACATGGATCCACATGTTACATTTGCATGTGTGTTCTTTTCGTAAACCACATTGATACACTAGTGACATTGCATGTGTGTTCTTTTCCTAAACCACATGAATCCACTAGAGACATCGCATGTGTGTCCTTTTCCTAAACCACATGGATCCACTAGAGTCATTGCATGTGTGTTCTTTTCCAAAACCACTTGGATCCACTCGTGACATTTCAATTGTGTTCTTTTCCTAAACCACATAGATCCGCTAGAGTCATTGCATTTGTGTTCTTTTCCTAAACCACATAGATCCACTTGTGACATTGCATGTGTTTTCTTTAACTAAACCACATGGATCCACTAGTGACATTGCATGTGCGATCTTTTCCTAAACCACATGGATCCACTAGAGTCATTGCTTGTGTGTTCTTTTCCTAAACCACATTGATCCACTTGTGACATTTTCATGTGTGTGTTGTTTTTCTAAACCACATGGATCCACTTGTGACATTTTCATGTGTGTTCTTTTCCTACACCTGATTGATCCACTGGTGACATTGCATGTGTGTTCTTTTCCTAAACCACATGGATCCAATAGAGACATTGCATGTGTTTTATTTCCCTAAACCACATGGATCTAGTAGAGTCATTGCATTTGGGTTCTTTTCCTATAACACGTGGATCCACTAGTGACATTGCATGTGTGTTCTCTTCCTAAACCACATGGATCCACTAGAGTCATTGCATTTGTGTTCTTTTCCTTAACCACATTGATCCACTTGTGACATTACATGTGTGTTCTTTTCCTAAACCACATTGATCCGCTGGAGTCATTGCATGTGTGTTCTTTTCCTAAACCACATGGATCCAATTGTGACACTTGAATATGTGTACTTTTCCTAAACCACATTGATCCACTAGTGACATTGCATGTGTCTTATTTTCCTAAGCCACATGGATCCACTAGAGACATTGCATGTTTATTCGTTTCCTAAACCACATGGATCCACTAGAGTCATTACATGTGTGTTCTTTTCCTAAACCAAATGAGTCCACTTATGACATTTGCATGTGTGTTCTTTTCCTAAAACACATAGATCCACTTGTGACATTGCATGTGTATTCTTTTCTTAAACCACATGGATGCACTAGTGACATTGCATGTGTGTTCTTTTCCTAAACCACATAGATTCACAAGAGTTATTGCATGTGTGTTCTTTTCCTAAACCAAATTGATCCACTGGTGACATTTGCATGTGTTTTATTTTCCCAAACCATATTGATCAACTTGTGACATTGCACGTGTGTTCTTTTTCAAAACCACATGGATCCACTAGTGACATTGCATGTGTGTTCTTTCCTAAACCACATTGATCCTCTAGTGACATTGCATGTTTGTTGTTTTCCTAAACTACAGGAATCCACTGGAGTCATTGCATTTGTGTTCTTTTCCTAAACTACATGAATCCACTCGTGACATTGTATTTGTGTTCTTTTCCTAAACCACATAGATCTGCTAGAGTCATTGCGTTTGTGTTCTTTTCCTAAACCACATTGATCCACTGGTGACATTGCGTTTGTGTTCTTTTCCTAAACCACGTGGATCCACTGGTGACATTGCATGTGTGTTCTTTTCCTAAACCACATGGATCCACTAGTGGCATTGCATGTGTGATCTTTTCCTAAACCACATGGATCCACTAGAGGCATTGCATGTGTGATCTTTTCCTAAACCAGATGAAACGTTAATACATGTGTGTTTAATAAACAAAATACAAAGTTCCTAGTAATGCCTCTCATATAAACTAGCTCGTTGATTAACAAGATGATCAAGGTTTCCTAATCATGGACATTGGATGTTGTTAATAACGAGGTCACAACATTGGTGGAATGATGTGATGAACATTCATCCGAAGTATAGCATTACGATCAAAGTCATTATGTTTATATTTCTATAACATCATACAAAGTAATCTTAGTCCTTAGACCATGAGATCATGTTAATTGCTAACACTAGAAGAGTATCTTGATAACACCAAATGTCACACTGTAACAGGGTGACTATAAAGGTGGGTTTAGTACTACGAAGGTGTTATGTTGAGGCTCATGGATCAAGAGTGGAATTTGTCAATCCCGATGACGGATAGATATACTCTGGGCCCTCTCGGTGATATCACATTAAGATAGCTTGCAAGCAAGTGATGTGATCACTAGAATGTTATATCACGGGAACGAGAAAAGAGTGCATGTCAGCAACGAGATCAAACTAGGTATGGAGATGCCGATGATCGAATCTCGGACATGTAATATATCACGAGACAAAGGGATTTAGTTACTAGCGTTAAAGGTTCTCACGATCACAGAAGTCATCGTTGAATGTGTAGGAGTCAGTATGGATCTCCAGGTCCCGCTTCGGATTATTGATCTGAGAGGGGTCTCGATCATGTCTGCATTATTCGCGAACCGTAGGGTGACACACTTAAGGGATACCGACACCATTTGGAGCAAATATGTTTCAGATAAAGATTTAAGAAAGGGCTGGAATTATTTCAATAGACACCGAAACTATTTCGGGTGAAATTGCTGAAATTGGTTCTTCATGTAATATTGAAATGTTGCAGGGGGTTTTATGTGAATGTTTGTTAATTAAAGTAATTAACAAAATTCTGAATAAAATTAATAAATGAGTTTTATTAAATGAGAGAGCATTAAATTTGGAGAAACTTAATGCATTTAAAGTGGAGACTTTAAAAGAGAATGTGAAGGGGCAAATTTATGTTGAGGGAGTTACCACCACATGAATGAGGAGGTGAGGGGTCACCCCTTGGGGAACCGGCCATGGGGAGGGATACCCTCCCCTCCTCCTATAAAAGTCCCCCCTCTCACACCTTCACACTCACATCTCCTCGTGAAGGATCTCTCCCCTCTAGTATTATTTCCCCATGGTCTCGGATTAGCGAGATACATGTTCCCGGTGGCTTTATCTGTAAAGGAGTTGCTGCTTACGCTGCTTTGATGGAGCAAGGGAGGGAGGTTGTCGGGGTACCGGACGTGTGTGCGATCACGGATGCACCGCTGCTTTGCGGTGCTGGACTTGGTGGTGCTGGACTTGCTGGAGCTGGATCTGAAGGACGTGCTGGAGCCAGACCTGCTGGACTTCATCACGATCTTGAGATTGGCAAGTGTACGACTACATCATCCACGAGTTCCAACTCGTTAACAAAGCTTTGTTGTCTTCGAGGGTAAGTTCTCTATGGATGTATATCTACACGTTGCTTGTATCTAGTAGATAGATCTTGGCGTATAGTTCCCATCGTAGGAATTTTTTTGTTTTTTATGCTGCAAACCCAACAGTGGTATCAGAGCCTGATCTATGCGTAGGTGCTTTGCACGGGTAGTACAAATATGTTTATATGTGGGCGATGATTATCATGTTATTGCTTCTTTCATGTATTTTGGAAATTGGTGGCATAGTAGGATGAAGCGGCCCGGACCAACCTTACATATCATCGTACATGAGACCGGTTCCACGACTGACATGCAACTAGTTTTGCATAAGTGGCTGGCCGGTGTCTGTCTCTCCTACTATAGTCAATATCTGATTTACAACGAGTTCCTCATAACTTGGTTATCCTCATTGTGGTTCCATGTTCGTAGGTAAGAACGGTTCTATCTTCGAAAGCCCTAAGCCACGTAAAACTTGCAATGGATAAATTAGAGGCATCTAGTTTAGATCGTTGCTGGGCTAGTGTCATGATATGGTAATGTTGTAAGTACATGTATGATAGATACTCTTACAACACACCTAACGTGTAAGTTCCATAGAGCTTGGCCTTACACACAAAGGAATGATAGAGATCATACCATGATGCATATGATAGAGATCAAATGCATGGACCATATCATCTCACTTTACACATTAGATGTTTGCATCTTATATTGCTAGTTTGGCGTTTTAGTAGCATTTTAAGATAATCCCTCATTTAGATATCAAGATAAAAATGTGTTCTTCCTTAAGTATGCACCGTTCTATGGATCGTGTTTCGAGACATCACGTGATGATCGGGTGTACTCGACTCTACGCTTTCATACAATGGGTGTAAGACAGTTTTACACACGCGAATACTAAAGTTCTTACTTGGTGAGCCTAGCATGTACATACATGGCCTCGGAACACGGACCGAAAGGTTAAGCATGAGTCATATAGTTGATGTGATGCTATATTGATGCTCTCCTTTGAAGCTACACCGACTCACGTGATGATCGGACTTGGTGTAGTGGATTTGGTTCATGTAATCACCAAAAATGCACGAGGGATGTCGGTTTTGAGTGGGAGTTCATTTCTAATTTGGATTAGTCGAACTAAATTTGTCATAAACTAAATCGAAGTGAATTTGCATAATTTGTTGTAGTCATTGGTGTCTGTTCACTACCTTATGCTTAGTTTTAATTGAGATAATAGAACTATAGAATTCTAGATATTTACTTTACGAACTGGTATCGTATTGTTTTGAATGTCAATTTAAAGTTTATAAGTCCTATTGCAAACTTTCAGCAAACTCTATTTACTCCATGAAGTTTAATGAGTAGTATTAAATCAAGAGTAAGAATTCCAATGTTAGTATCTAAAGTATCATGTTTGCCTCCATGATTATTGATATTCAAAAGTTGTTTTAATATCAAGATTATATAGGAGCTGAAAAAATTAGAAACCATCATGTGTGAAAGATATTGTGATATCTGAAATAATGTTTTTGGTTGCATTATGATAGAGTATAATTTAGCAACATACATGTTCTCATATTGTATGAGAATTTGTGAAGGATGGAGATGCTAAGCATCCGGATCTCCCAAAAAGGTTTTGGGAACTAACATTATACGCGCGATTCTTCCTTACAGGCTATTGTAGCTTGATCATGAAAGTTGTCATGATAATGATGAATAGAAGATGTTAGTAAAATGTTTACTACACTAATAGATTACTAAAGAATGGAATTTTGAAAGAACACCAAACATTTGATGATGGTGATCCACTTCAAAGTGCAAGTTCAAAGGTATTAGTATTTGACTATATACACTTTGTACTATGTGTCATATGAATGACACCACTATTGATGTTGATAGATTCTTTTAAAAGAAAAGGAATTGTTGAAAGAGAATCTATAAAATATTTGGCAGAAAAGAAAAGGTTGGAGATGTCCAACTTAGGTATATAGAAGATATACATGTTATGGTTGTATTCCTTGCTTGTTAAACAATGTGGTTCTGAGGTATTGGATACCGGTATTGGATACCGAATCGGTTGGTATGAAGTGTCATACAGGACAACACAATTCGTGAACTGCAATGGCCTAAGTAACTGGCAAGAGAATAAGTGATGATCTTCATCGAAAACAAATAAAGTGTTATTGTGTTTTTGTTATCATCAAACCTAGCCTTCAAGATTTGTTTTAATAATTGTTATTTTGTTCTGGTATTATGAGAACAATGGTTGTTCAAATAATTACCGTATTCCATAAAGGATGGATGAACTTTTACAAGTCTAGTGGGAGAAATCACATCCATAAACACTATTGCTAAAATGTCACAAGACAAATGATTGAAAGATCACTTATGAAGTGACATCGCTTTTTAAATTATATTGGAAAGAAAAACATGAAGAAACTCCATGTTGATGGATTTTTGGAGTCTTTGATTTTGATCAATTGACGCTTGTGAAACTTTCCTCGAGATAACTGAAACTCCGTCCATAGGCCAAAGAGGAACGGATGACTAACTTATTGGATATTATACATATTGATGTATATAGTCCATTATATGTAGCCATATGCGATGGATCTTTTTGCTTCATATGCTTTCTCTAGAAATTTAAGTGAATATATCTATATATTTACTTAATAAGGAAGAAGTATGAAACATTTGAAAATTGTTCAAAGTCTTTCAAGATGAAGTGAAAAATCATTGTAACAAGAAAATAAAAGAGTTTATGATTTGATCATAAAGGAAGATATTGAGTTACATGTTTAGCAAAACACCTAAGATTTGAGGAATTGTTCCATGACTTGTGTTTCCCGATAAACCATAGGAGTATGGCATATTCGAGAGATGAAATCAAACCATGTTTTACATGGTAAGATCAAAGGTGTCATTATAAAACTGCCATTATGTTTTAAGGATTGAAGCTTTAGAGACTACCGCTTTTACACTGAAAAGAGCACCATCGTGATCCGTTGAAATGACACCATATAAGTTATGGTTTGGGATAAAACCTGAATTATATTTCTTAAATTTTGGTATGCTATGCATAAGTAAAATGTTTACAACCAAAGTCGGATAAGCACGTCTTTGTAGGTTATCCCAAAGAATTTGTTGGGAATTTCTCCATAACACCGAGGACAAAAGAGTTTGTTACTTGGAACGCCAAGTTTCTTGAGAAGGAATTTTTCGTGAAAAGTTAAGTGGGAGGACAATAGAACTTTGATAAGGTCGTTGAACCTTAGCTATATGTGCTAAGTAGTGCAGCGCCGGAGAGTATCCCGGTGGCGGCCACAATGCTCATTGCTCCCGTGATTACAAAGGTTGTGATCTCGGAGATTAGAGTTCTTATTGAACCGTGTGGGTCGGTAAGAATCAAATAGTGTGATTTGATAAGCAAGTCGTTATTGTTTGGACAATGATGAACCGACTACATGCAAAGAAGCGATGATGGGCCCTGACTCCATAAAATGACAAGACGTCATAGAATCCGTGATAGTATCCATACACGAGAAATCAAGTTCCTGAACTTGGAAGACCCTCTGGAAAGGCGTGAAGCCTATCGGTCGTGTTTGGATCTAAAAAGAAATAGACATGGATGTTTAACATCTATGAAATAGTCGACATGTCGAAAAGAAATTTACGGCAATGTTCAAGGAGTTGACTATGACAAGATTTGATCTTTCATAGCGATATTTTGTCTTGACGGATTAATGTAGCAACCACTACATATAATTTGGTATATGGTATTTGAATAAACAAAACAAGGTTCTTCTAATAGAATGGTTACCTAGGACGTGTACATGACACGGTCCGAAGGGTTTTGTTAATTCAAAGGATGCTAAAAGGTCATGCAAACTTCAATAGTTGAAGTGAGCATAGCGGAGTTGGAATCTTTGCCATGATGAAAATGTTAAAGGAGTTTAATTTCATAGGACATGATGAAGATTCTTGCATTTGCAAGAAATTAAGTGGGAGCGCTGAGACAAATTTCCAATACATTATGAGAGTACATATTGTTGATTGGAAATGATGTATCTTTTATTGACACAAATTAAGAATTTCATTAAAATAGGATTTCGATGAAAGACTTGGGCAAAACCGGAATATTTGGCATCAATGTCTATATGGATAGATTGAGGCGCTAATATGGTTATGCCAGACGTACATATATCAGATATTGAAAGGGTTCAATATGGAAACAACAAGAAAGGTTCTTGCTGCATGGAAAGGATTGTATCAAGATACAAGTGTTTCACCACTTGGTGAGTAAAATGACTTGAAGATTTTGATCGATTATACCGTGATAGGTATATATCCAGATATATCCTATGCTCTAAATGTTATGAGCACATACAAGAATGATTCATAAGATGATCATTGCACGATAGTAAAGATATTCTTATGAGCTTTGGAAGAACTAAGAATATATCATGTATAAGTGGCAAATAGTTAAAAGTAGTTCATTGTAAAGTGTCACATTGATACTAGTTTTGTCACAAGATACAAATTAAATTTATCTCAATTTAGACTATGGGTGGCACAATGTAATGGAAAGGATGTTCCATGATGGATTTGGATAAGTTCCAAAGTTGAAACATTGTGACGGATACTACAACAAAAGGCTAAGTATATGACTACTATAGTAGTAGCATAGGAGGGCATTTGTGTTAAGTAGTTTGTTATCAAACTAGGTGTGGTTCAAAGTGGGCTAATACTATGAAGATATATTGTATGACAATAAATATCAACATATTTTAACCCGAAAGAACTAAAGGTCTCACCAAAGGACCAAATTTATACAATGCCATCTCATTTGAGAATGAGTGATGCGTAGAGACACAAAGACATGCAAATACACACGGACCTGAAACTGTCAGATCCGGAGATTATGTTAACCACTAGCAAACGCGTATATTCAACACCTAGGTCTTGTATATACAAGTTTACAAACTAGATTACTGACTCTAGTGCAAGTGGGAGACTGAAGGGAATATGCCCGAGAGGCAATAATAAAGTGGTTATTATCTTATTCCATCTTTATGATAAATGTTTATTTTGCATGCTATAATTATATTAATTGGAAACGTTAATACATGTGTGTTTAATAAACAAAATACAAAGTTCCTAGTAATGCCTCTCATATAAACTAGCTCGTTGATTAACAAGATGATCAAGGTTTCATGATCATGGACATTGGATGTTGTTAATAACGAGGTCACAACATTGGTGCAATGATGTGATGAACCTTCATCCGAAGTATAGCATTACGATCAAAGTCATTATATTTATATTGCTATAACATCATACGAAGTAATCTTAGTCCTTAGACCATGAGATCATGTTAATTTCTAACACTAGAAGCGTATCTTGATAACACCAAACGTCACACCGTAACAGGGTGACTATAAAGGTGGGTTCAGTACTACGAAGGTGTTATGTTGAGGCTCATGGATCAAGAGTGGAATTTTTCAATCCCGATGACGGATAGATATACTCTAGGCCCTCTCGGTGATATCACATTAAGATAGCTTGCAAGGAAGTGATGTGATCACTAGAATGTTATATCACGGGAACGAGAAAAGAGTGCATGTCGGCAACGAGATCAAACTAGGTATGGAGATACCGATGATCGAATCTCGGACATGTAATATATCGCGAGACAAAGGGATTTAGTTACTAGCGTTAATGGTTCTCACGATCACACAAGTCATCGTTGAATGTGTAGGAGTCAGTATGGATCTCCAGGTCCCGCTTCTGATTATTGATCTGAGAGGGGTCTCGATCATGTCTGCATTATTCGCGAACCGTAGGGTCACACACTTAAGGGATACCGACACCATTTGGAGCAAATATGTTTTAGATAAAGATTTTAGAAAGCGCTAGAATTATTTCAATAGACACCGAAACTATTTCGGGTGAAATTGCTGAAATTGGTTCTGCATGTAATATTGAAATGTTGTAGGGGGTTTTATGTGAATGTTTGTTAGTTAAAGTAATTAACAAAATTCTGAATAAAATTAATAAAAGAGTTTTATTAAATGAGAGAGAGCATTAAATTTGGAGAAACTTAATGCATTTAAAGTGGAGACTTTAAAAGAGAAGGTGAAGGGGCAAATTTATGTGGAGGGAGTTACCACCACATGAATGAGGAGGTGAGGGGTCGCCCCTTGGGGCACCGGCCATGGGGAGGGGTACCCTCCCCTCCTCCTATAAAAGGCCCCCCTCTCACACCTTCACACTCACACCTCCTCGTGAAGGATCTCTCTCCCCCTCTAGTATTATTTCCCCATGGTCTTGGATTAGCGAGATACATGTTCCCGATGGCTTTATCTAGAAAGGAGTTGTTGCTTCTGCTGCTTTGCTGGAGCAAGGGACGGAGGTTGTCGGGGTACCAGGCGTGTGTGCGATCACGGATGCACCGCTGCTTTGCGGTGCTAGACTTGGTGGTGCTGGACATGCTGGAGCTAGATGATACGTCCAAAACGTATCTACTTTCCCGAACACTTTTGCTATTGTTTCTCCTCTATACTTGTGTGATTTGGATGCAACTAATGTGAACTGATGTTGTTTTTAGCAGAATTGCCTTTGTGTCTACTTTTTGTGCAGAAAATCAACTATTAGGAAAAATCCCGGAAAATATGCCAAAAATCCTATTTCACCCGAAGACTGTAGGAGCCAGAATACGAGACGGAGAAGAGCCAGGGGTGGCCACACCACCTGGTGGCGCGGGCCAGGCCAGGCGGCGCCAGGGGGTGGTGTGGGCCCCCAGGCACCCCCTCGGCCTCTCTCTTCGCCTATAAGGAGCCTTCTGACCTAAAAACTTCGGGGGGTTCGACGTTTTTCCAGAAGGAGTTCCGCTCCACCGCCACCACCAGATTCCACGAAACAGCACCAAAAACTCCGTCCGGGCACCCTGCCGGGATGGGGAATTGGAGGAGATCATCGCCATCATCATCACCATCACTTCTCCATCGACCATCCATGTTTCCCCCATCTATGAGTGAGTAATCCCCCGCTGTAGGCTATGGGGATGGTAGGAGAGATCGTTCATGTAATGGCATCAGATTGTTCGGGCATGGTGCCTAGTATCTTTTATTAGTGCTTTATGACTTTGTTGCGACTTGTTGTGCTTAATGCTTGTCACTAGGGTCTGAGTGCCATGATTTCAGATATGAACATGTTATTGATTCATTATGATAGTATTGTTTTTGGTCTTATCTACAAGTTGTATACACACGTTGTTGTCTGGAACCTATGGCCCCGAAGTGACAGAAATCGGGATAACCGGAAGGGAAAGGCTTTGATGTGAGGATAACATGTGTTCACGGAGTGTTAATGCTTTGCTCCGCTGCTCTATTAAAAGGAGCACCTTAATTGCCAGTAGTTCCCTAGAGGCCCCGCTACAAATGGGCTGGCAGGACAAAAGATGTTGTGCAAGTTCTCACTGCGATCACGTATGACACTATATTGAACACATGCCTAGGATTGTCTAGTACTTGGATGCTTTATCTTATTTATCTGCAATTGCCCTATGTTCTAATTGCTATGTGAATTGTCTTGTCCATGGAACTCCCGTCCATCCATCCCTATGCCTACCGCACTCGAATCCCATTGTTTACTGCTTTTGTTACTACTGTCCTTGCTTTACTACTGCTGCTACTCTGCTATTCCTACTACAAAACTGTTGCTACTGATAAACTGCTGTGAGCAAGATTGTTTCCAGGTGCAGCTGAATTGACAACTCAGTTGTTAAGGCTTATAAATATTCTTTGGCTCCCCTTGTGTCGAATCAATAAATTGAGTTTCACTTCCCTCGAAAATACTACGATACACCCCCTATACTTGTGGGTCATCAAGACTATTTTCTGGCGTCATTGTCGGGGACCATAGCTTTATTTATCAAGTTCACTTGGATTCTCTATTGTTCGCTGATATCCATCCATCATGGGTAAGTCTCGTGATGGCAAGTTTCCTATTTTACCATCCACTACAAGAAGAGGTACGGTTCTGAACACCTTTGCTGCTCTTGATTCACCATCTGTTATAAGTAAGCTCGTTACACCACCACATACGCATGCTACACACACTGCTACTGCTGCTAAATCTAAAACTTCTGATGCTTATGATCCTTCTTCTACTTTGCTTGATAAGAGTGGTTCATGAGGTCCTTTCCTAGATGCTACGATTGCTAGAACTATAGCTGGAAATACCGAAACTCCTAATGAAGACACTACCACACATGTTAGTTGACCTGAGTCTAGTGAAAGTTATGATATTGAAGATGGTTATGTTGAGATGATTGATGAATTTATTAAAGAATGTAAGAACACCCATGATAGGAGCGTTGCTAAGAGTCTCCTTGAGAGGCGTACTATTAGACCCAAATTATCTCCTGATGCTAAGTTTGCTGCTTCTCCCATAAACATTATAGATGAAGATTATGATTTCTCTCTCGATCTATCTTACATAGCTATTGTCGAGAAAGAACCTTTTTGTGGGACTAAGAATGAAAGTGCGGTAGCACATATGAATGAACTTTCTACCATGAGTGGCTTGTTTTCTGATGATATTAAGAAGCGTACTTACTTTGTTGCTAAGATTTTCCCTTTTTCACTGAAAGGAGAAGCTAAAACTTGTTTTTAGTAATTTACCTCCTGGATCTATCAATAGCCCTGAGTGCTTGATTAGTACTTTCCTGCAGAAATATTTTCCTCCCAGTGCTAGACATGCTATTTTGCAGGAACTTTTTGATTTTAAACAGGGAGAAAAAGAGGTATTGCCTGAATCTTGGGCAAGGTTTTTTGTTTTGATTCATGCATAGGCTGGAAGTCCATTACCTAAGAATGAGCTTCTTGATATATTTTATAATGGACTAACCGAAGAATCTAGGACATACCTAGATAGTTGTGCTGATTGTGTTTTCAGGAATATGACTCCTAAGGAAGCTGAGGAATTAATGGCTAAAATAAGCAAGAATTATGAAGATTGGACTCCTCCTAAACAAGCTATACCTGAAGTAATTGTACCTGAACCATCTATTCCTGTGCCTATTCCAACATCAAAGAAGAGGGGAGTTATTGAATTAAATGATGAAGTGATGAAGGAAGCTAAGAAATGTCTTAAGGAGAAGGGAATTAAAGCTGCAGATGTCAAGAATTTACCTCATATAGAAGAATTATGTAAGCCTATTACCTACTCATCCACTATTGAGGTACACTCTCTCCAACACTTTGATGAAGGTGATATCCCTTACTCTAAACCTCCTGATCAATGCTTAGAAGAATTTGATATCTTTATTGTTAAGCAAGATAACTTTAATAAAAGGGTGCAAAATCATCTAATGGAAAACACTAGAGCTATTGTTGAGTTGAAAGATATTGTGGAAAGAACCTCTAATGATGTTAAAATGATTGTTAAACACTTTCAAATGGCTCAAACTCAAATAGATCAACTCGTTAAAGTGCAAAATGACTTGCTAGTTAATGCTGCTAAAGAAAAACATGCTTATGAAATTAGAACTAGAAGTGGTGCTGCTACCCAGGATCCTCTATATCCTGAGGGGCATCCCAAAAGAATTGAGCAGGATTCTCAACAAGCTGAAAATAGTGGTTCTACTCGTAAGGAAAGGAAAAAAGAAACATAAAAATGTTGTAGAACCGTCTGAACCTGCTATAGATCCTAATAGTATATCTATCTCTGATGCTAAAACTGAAAGTGGTAATGAAGAAAATGTTGTTCATAATGAAGAAAAAGTTGAAGAAGAACCTGAAAACCACACTAAGAATACTAAATCCACCAAAGAAGATTTTATTGCTAAGAAACATGGTAGTGAAAGAGAACCTTGGGTCCAAAAACCTATGCCTTTCCCTGATAAGAAACACAAGTCAAAGGAAGATGAACACTATAATAAGTTTTGTGAGTGGATGAAGCCTTTATTATTGCAAATTCCTTTGACTGATGCTATTAAATTGCCTCCTTACTCAAAGTATATGAAGGACATTGTCTCGAATAAAAGGAAGATCACTAATGAAGAAATTTCTACTTTTCTTGCTAATTATTCCTTCAATGGTAAGGTTCCTAAGAAACTTGGAGACCTAGGGATTCCAACTATCCCTTGCTCTATTAAGAACAGTTATGTTAGAACTTCTTTGTGTGATTTGGGAGATGGAGTTAGTGTTATGCCTTTCTCTCTCTATAAGAGGCTTCAACTTGAAAAATTAATACCAACTAATATATCTTTGCAATTGGCTGATAAATCTACCACTATTCCTATGGGTATATGTGAGGATGTACCTGTTCAGGTGGCTCACAATTGCTTGATATTAACTGATTTTGTTGTGCTTGAGATACCTGAAGATGATAATATGTCTATTATTCTTGGGAGACCTTTTCTTAATACTACAGGAGATGTTATTAATTGTAATCAAGGAAAGGTGACCTTCAATGTTAATGACAAGGAACATACTCTCTATTTCCCCAAGAAGATTGAAAGGACTTATGGTTTGAATTCAATTTAACATGTTGAAGGCATTCAAGTTGGAGAAATATATTGTCCCATACCAAGAGAAAAATTTGAAACTATTATGATTGGGACCATTGCTATAAAGGTTGAGTTAACATAATCATTAGTGGAGTACAAAGTTCTGTCTCATATGCAATTGTTTTGGTAGCAAGACTTGATCAACCTTGTTAACAAAAGGATTCCATTGAATAAAACAATGCTTTCATTATGATTATCTCCGTTTGTTTTTATCCTTTGCATTTTAGTTTTTGCTTTCGTTTAGTTTTATTTTTGTTGTTAGTTGCTTGTATGTTAGAACTTCTGTAGTTCTAGCCTTGTTTTGTCCTTGCATCATGTTTCCAAAAGAAAAAAAATGTCTGTCAGAAAAATCATTCTTCTATTTCTGAAAAATGCCCAAAAATAAAGTGTCTCGAAAAATTCCAGAAAATTCATATTAAACTTTTACGTGAAAAAAGGGGGAAAGGAGTACCTAGGAGGTACCAGGGGGCCCACCAGGCAGGCACACCACATGGTGGCGCGGCCAGCCCTGGGTGGCGCCATGCCCTGGTGTGGGCCAACCCTGGCCCCCCCACTAACTCTCTCACCTGCCACTTTCTTCTCTCTCCCGAGTAAGCTCCAGGTCATATCTCAAAATCGCGTTCTTGCTGTTCTTGCTCCCGATTTTTTCGATCTCCTTACTCAGCCCGTCTTTCTTGCTGAAATTTGGAACATTTGTTCCCAGGTATGTGACTCCTCCCCTAGTCCAAGAAGATTTCTGTTTAGTGGATTATATGTTGAGTATTTTGCTACTGTAGGTGACTGGTTATGAGAGCTTGTAAGCTTGTTTGGTGCTTAGAGATATATTTTTGATGCATGTTTAGGCCTCTTGCAAGTCCCTATGAGTAGAATCTTTCATTATATTTACTTTGCAATCACTTGTTTAATGGGTGTTTAAATTTCAGAATACCAAGAATGAACAACCATACTTTTGGAGAGATATTTGAGAGTGATGCACCTAGGAGGTCGAGGCCCTCAAGAACAGCCTCTCAAGCTAGGCCATCATACAATGAAGATCTCATTGCAACTCATATTGGCAGTGAAAGGGATGATGGGGATGCTCACCCATCCTCTTTTCCTTGTTTTACTTTCTTACAAGCTGCAGGTATTCTTGATGATTTCTTGCTACTGATTGAGAGGGTTGGTTTGACCTCATATATGCAAGATGAGAGTGCACAATACGCTATGCTCACCAAAACTTTTGTTGAGAGCTTCACGTTTACTAATAGACCCTATCAATCTACTCTCTCTTTTAAAATCTATGATCTGCCCTTCACCATGCCTTTGGAGAGATTTTGTAGTATTGTAGGTGTGCGTATGACAGGGACCGTGAAGAAAATTCAAGGGCGACCCACTGATTTGTTGGAGCTTTACCGAGGGGTGACCAATGATGATAACCGCGTGGCGCAGCGCGGAAAGATAAGAAATATCTAACTCCCTGCTCTTAGATACTTTGCATATTATCTTGCTACTAGTGTACTGGGTAGGGAGAACACAAGTACTATCTCCAACTATCATTTAGCATTCCTTGCTTCTATGCTTAACAATGATACTCGGTACAATCTTGGCTCGCTTATTGCTCGCCGCCCAGCTGCTAGGGGGCCTATCTATGGGGGCATCATTGCATCACGCATAGTCAATGCATTAGGTCTTTTAGTGGATACCTATGATGTTATGCTGGCACCACAGAGGCTTGACCTAGTTGCCATGAATACTCATCACTTTGTCACCGCCACCTCTGATTTGAACAATCTAGTATATAAGATGCTTTTCACTGACAGGGATGAAAGGGAGATCCTTTTGCCATAGCCTGCTTTGTTTAGAGTTCACAGGAGACCGTGGTCGCGCTCCAAGGAGGAGGTGGACGAGCAGCTTCGCTTGCTGGGTTTCCACGAGCAGCACCAGGAGGATGTGCCCTCCTATGATTACTCCGCGCATTACGAAGGGACGTACTCGAGCTCGCACCACGATGAGGGGACCTCTTCGTCGTACCAGGGTGACACTTCATCCTGGCCAACTTGGGATTGATACCCACTTAGGCCAAAAGCCTAAGCTTGGGGGGAGGTACGCCGACACCGCACTCATCTCCATATCATGTTGCCTCGGTACTTTGTATATTCATGTTTTCGTTCTCTTTTTAGTTTTCGTCCTTCTTTGCTTTTGCTTTCTAAAAACACAAAAAGACCAAAATATTTTTGTTGTTTCTCTTTTGTTTGCTTCTTCTTTTTGCCTTGGTTTGCTTTTCCCTTTTTGCTTTGTTTGAACTATTCGAAAAACCCAAAAACATTTTGCTTTGCTTGTCTTTCTCTTTTGGTTCTTATTTAAAAATCGAAAACACCAAAAATATTTGTTGTTCTTCTTTGGTTTTTGCGAGTTTGCTTCAGGGTTCGGCAGTCCTCAGTGGATATTGGCTTCATATTATTATTCAAGCCACACAAGTGAAGAGCAGTAATGAGGATCAATGACAACTTGAGGCGTGGTAAGAGGCTGGTAACGAACTCTATTTGTTTTCATTTTTGTACATATACTCATCATTGTGAGCTTGCTTAGTCCGTTCTAGTAGGGTGTATGTTATCTTTGGATGCTTAGTAGTTCTTGCTTTCTTATGATTAGCTCCAGCTCGCTAATAGTTTTTACCACGTCTTATGAATGTTTGCTTGCATTGCTCTATTCATAAATTGGTATGACACCGTGGTATCCTCCTCTGAATGTTTCATTTGAATTGACTTGGCACATGCTCACGCATGCACAGGACTGTGATAATCAGTTAAGCCTTGTTGAATTATTTTGCCTTGAGGATCTTCAATCACTTTCATGCCATGAGTAGTCCTGTTTTGTTGCAAGCATGATAATGATAGCTATTGCTCTCTCGTTTGTCGCTCCCTTACTATTGCTAGCCTTCACTTTCACTGAGTATGTTTTACTCAAGTTCCCAACTCCCTAAACCAAATATTTCCAAAGTGTCCACCATACCTACCTATTAGCATCATTTGCTACTCCCGTGCATATTCAATATGCCTTGTTTTCTTCCGAATAAAATGTTCGCTTATTATGGGAAAATTAGTTAGTAAAGCTCTCACGAACTTGATGGCACACTTTATTTCCTGCACTTAATAAACCTGAACCATTGTGAACTCTCCATGAAAGTTATATTCTTGCAAATTATAGGCTGGGGATTAGCAGAACCGTGTTGTCACGGGGAACGCTTTCAACACTTTTAAATATATACTCAGTTGATACCTTGCTCTTTTTTTTGCGTATGTCGTCGGTGTGAAATAAAAGGGAAGCTTGTAAGTCCATGGAGTTATGTATGTGTGTTAGAGAAACGCCTGGGCCGCTGGTCTAATCCATGCTGACATGGTGGAAACCTGCAGCGTAACCATAATGATATCTATGAAGCATTCTTCTTATAAAAAAAGAGAGAGATAGCTATTGAGAAAAAGAAAAAAAAGAGTTTTATGAAAAGAGGAAAGAGAGAAAAAAGAACCATTTTCCCATGGTAAATAAGAAGATTGCTGAGATACTCATTGTCTGCTTGCCTTGTAATTTTGATATGGGGATTCTTCCGTATCATCGGGCAAGGGGTACCCGATGGCGGTTCTCAATGATACGCACATACTTACGATGACAAGAACTTACCGGTAACTAAAGTTGACTAGCATGAGGAGCGGCCCTCGTACTTAAGGGACTTGGGATTTTCAATTTATAGTCTGTCAAGCATATAACTTAGATTGGACCTCACTTTCACCTTAACCACATTAAAGATGCTTATGATAGGGGCAATGAGAGCTCAAAGCTAACAAGTACCATACTTTCAGCATTTGGAAGCCTTTCAAAATTATTCAAAACCTTTTCTTCTACTTGTTGAGTCCCCACATATTCTTTGAGCACCTTCTTGAGAGCATAGTTGCCATTCTTTGTGTTTGTTCCATTACTTGATTATTTGTGTTATGACTTTGATGCTTGTATCTTTGATATCTTTACTTCTAGCCATCACTTGAACTTCAGAGGTGCCTTGGCATTCATAATCAAAGGGCAAGCGAGATACCACTCTATCATACCTTTTTATGAGCATTGTAATGTTGCTTATGTTTGTGCTTCATGCTACTTATTATTCTTGAGTTGGAATCTCTTCATAGCTTGCAATGACTATCAAGTAGACTTGGTTGCATACTCTTTATTATGAATTGTCTAAGTAGTTGATCACTTTGTTGGTATTATTTACATCATATGAAGCAAATGTGTTCGTGAAAGTTCTTTTATCGCACTCAGTTTTCAACTGAATTGCTCGAGGACAAGCAATAATCTAAGCTTGGGGGGATTTGATACGCCCAAAACGTATCTACTTTCCCGAACACTTTTTCTATTGTTTCTCCTCTATACTTGTGTGATTTGGATGCAACTAATGCGAACTGACGCTATTTTCAGCAGATTGCCTTGGTGTCTACTTTTTGTGTAGAAAATCAACTATCAGGAAAAATCCTGGAAAATATGCCAAAAATCCTATTTTACCCGAAGACTCCAGGAGCCAGAATACGAGACGGAGAAGAGCCAGGGGTGGCCACACCACCTGGTGGCGCGGGCCAGGCCAGGCCGCGCCAGGGGGTGCTGTGGGCCCCCCAGGCACCCCATCGGCCTCTCTCTTCGCCTATAAGGAGCCTTCTGACCTAAAAACTTCGGGGGGTTCAACGTTTTTCCAGAAGGAGTTCCGCTCCGCCGCCACCACCAGATTCCACGAAACAGCACCAGAAACTCCGTTCTGGCACCCTGCCGCGATGAGGAATTAGAGATCATCGCCATCATCATCACCATTGCTTCTCCATCGACCATCCATGTTTCCCCCATCTATGAGTGAGTAATCCCCCGCTATAGGCTATGGGGGTGGTAGCAATTGGATGAGATCGTTCATGTAATGGCATCAGATTGTTAGGGCATGGTGCCTAGTATCTTTTATTAGTGCTTTATGACTTTGTTGCGACTTGTTGTGCTTAATGCTTGTCACTAGGGCCCGAATGCAATGATTTCAGATCTGGACATGTTATTGATTCATTATGATAGTATTGTTTTTGATCGTATCTACAAGTTGTATACACACGTTGTTGTCCGGAACCTATGGCCCCAAAGGGACAGAAATCGAGATAACAGGAAGGGAAAGGCTTTGATGTGAGGATCACATGTGTTCACGGAGTGTTAATGCTTTGCTTCGGTGCTCTATTAAAAGGAGCACCTTAATTGCCAGTAGTTCCCTAGAGGCCCCGCTGCAAACGGGCTGGTAGAACAAAAGATGTTGTGCAAGTTCTCATTGCGAGCACGTATGACTATATGTGGAACACATGCCTAGGATTGTCTAGTACTTGGATGCTTTATCTTATTTATCTGCAATTGCCCTATGTTCTGATTCCTATGTGAATTGTCTTGTCCATGCAACGCACGTCCATCCATCCCTATGCCTACCGCACTCGAATCCCATTGTTTACTGCTTTTGTTACTACTGTCCTTGCTTTACTACTGCTACTACTCTGCTATTCCTACTACAAAACTGTTGCTACTGATAAACTGATGTGAGCAAGATTGTTTCCACGTGCAGCTGAATTGACAACTCAGTTGTTAAGGCTTATAAATATTCTTTGGCTCCCCTTGTGTCGAATCCATAAATTGGGTTTCACTTCCCTCGAAAATACTACGATACACCCCCTATACTAGATCTGAAGGACGTGCTGGAGCCGGACCTGCTGGACTTCATCACGATCTTAAGATCGGCAAGTGTACGACTACATTATCCACGAGTTCCAACTCGTTAACAAAGCTTTATTCTCTTTGAGGGAAAGTTATCTATGGATGTATATCCACCTGTTGCTTGTATCTAGTAGATAGACCTTGGCGTATAGTTCCCATCGTAGGAATTTTTTGTTTTCTATGCTGCAAACCCAACACATGTATCCACTAGAGTCATTTTATGTGTGTTCGTTTCCTGAACAATATTGATCCACTAGAAACATTGAATGTGTGTTCTTTTCCTAAACCACATGGATCCACCAGTGACATTGTATGTGTGTTCTTTTCCTAAAACACGTTGATCCACTAGAGTCATACCATGTGTGTTCTTTTCCTAAACCACATGGATTGACTAGTGACATTGTCTGTGTGTTCTTTTCCTAAATCACATGGATCCACTAGTGACATTGATGTCTTCTTTAACTAAAACCCATTGATCCACTAGTGACATATGCATGTGTGTTGTTTTCCTAAACCTCATGGATCCACTAGAGTCATTGCATGTGTGTTCTTTTCCTAAACCACATGGATCCACTTGTGACATTTGCTTGTGTGTTCTTTTCCTAAACCACAATTATCCACTGGTGACATTGCAAGTGTGTTCTTTTCCTCAACCACATGGACCCACTAGAGACATTGCATGTGTTTTCTTTTCCTAAACCACATGGATCCACTAGAGTCATTCCATCTGTGTTATTTTTCTAAACCACATTGATCCACTCGTGATAGTTGAATATGTGTTCTTTTCCTAAACCACATGGATCCACTAGTGACAATGTATGAGTGTTCTTATCCTAAACCACATGGATCCACTATAGACATTGCATGTGTGTTATTTTCCTAAACCACGTGGATCCACTTTTGAAATTGCATCTATGTTCTTTTCCTAAACCACATGGATCCACTAGAGTCATTGCATCTGGGTTCCTTTTCTAAACCACACTGATCCACTAGTGACACTGTAGTGTGTTCTTTTCCTAGACCACATGGATGCACTAGAGTCATTGCATGTATGTTCTTTTCCCAAACCTCATTGATCCACTAGTAACATTTGTATATGTTTTCTTTTCCCAAACCATATTGATCCACTTGTGGCATTGCATGTGTGTTCTTTTCCTAAACCACATGGATCCATTTGTGACATTTGCATGTGTGTTCTTTTCGTAAACCACATTGATCCACTAGTGACATTGCATGTGTGTTCTTTTCCTAAACCACATGGATCCAGTGGAGTCATTGCATGTGTGTTCTTTTCCTAAACCACATGGATCCACTAGAGTCATTACATGTGTGTTCTTGTAGCACCCTGATAAAACCACTACTAGAAAATCGCTTGCTATTTTATCTTTGTGCATCATCATGATCGCATGCTCATGTCATCGTGCCACATTGCATTTGAGCATCATCATATCATCATGCATGGTTTCCCTAAAACTATTTTCTAAATGCCTATATTTGTTTTCTAAATATCCTCCGTATTTATTTCAAATCTGAACCACGGTCTTTTTCAGATCTTGGTTTGTCTTAAAACTATTTGCAAAAATCTTTTAAAATAAAATAAATAAAATAGTTTTGTACCAGGGGAGGCAGCCCAGCCCGTAGGCCAGGCTACCTGCCACCCCGGCAGGCCCAACCCAACCTCTGTTTAGAGGAAACCCTAACCTGCCCTAACCCTAACCTAGTCAAACGCTAACCAAACCGGGCACACTAGCATGCAAGATAGCGCGCAGCCAGCAACCTCATCCAGTCCCGGTCTGCCCGCACGTGAGGCCCACGCGCCACACACCCGCAGCCGATGCAGTACACGGCAACGCGATGCGTAGCACCACCCACCTCGCTCTGTAGCCCGGCCCCACCCCCGCAAACGAGACCCCGTCCCGCACCCCATCTCCACCAACCCCCGAGCCCAGCGCTCGCTTCCCCCCGTGGCGCCGCCGCCTGGACCCGAGCAGGCCACCGCCGCTGACGAGCTTCCCCGGCGTCTCCCTAGGCCACGGTCGCCACCGATCCTCATCGCCTTAGCCGTGCTGCCTCTCGTCGGATCCCGAGCTCTGTTCACCGCCAAGCTTCCTCTCTGCCACCGGTTCCCCTCCGTCGCCGGTGCCTCGCAGACGCCCCTGCCCGCAGCGGTCGCACCGCTAGGAGCTCCATCGGCCCCGTGCAAGTCCCGCCATCTGCCTCCCCGCACTGAGCCACACCATCGTCCACTCAACCTAGCGACCCCGCTTCTTTGTTGGTCGTCCTCCGCAGCACCGAGCCACCAGGGACCCGCTCGCCCTCGTCTTCCCAAGGCACGACCCCGAGCACCGCCGGCCTCGCCCTCAGCGTTGTGTCGCCTGGTCGAGGCTACCCCGATCCCAAGCCCTCGATGCCCACATCCTCCTGCATATGCGTGCCCGTGGCCATCTCTGTTCTGTTAGGTGCTGCTATGGCCTCATCCTATTATGAACACCGAGACACCTCGTGAGCTTCCATGTTGCCGTGTGAGTTCTTATGCTCAGGATTCTGTCCCTTTGTGGACTGCAGGAATCTGGTGACCTGGTGTCGTACTCATGTCCCCGCCAAGTTCTGCTCTAGCCTGTGATGGCGCTGTGGTGTTTGTGTGCGTGATGGAGTTGATGTGAAGCTGACATCCGATGGTGTAGTGTCTGTGCCGATGTCCTGGAAGGTTCGTCAAGAACAAGTGGACTCAAGATCTTCGTGGAGTTGTTCAAGTTCCGAGGTCCCAAGACAGACGCCCTGGGAATTGACCGCCCGATGCCAATATTGGCCAACGAAGACACCGACGAGAACCACTGTGATGCCACTTGATGACCACCGGTGCCAAACCCGAGTCCGACACCGGCAATCGAAGCCGCAAGACCTCGAGTTCTCCTACACAATGCCGAGCGACAAGATCTGCTCACAGGTTGGATGGAACCACCATGATCTTCTTCATGGACCCGATGGCCGAGACCCTGGAGACCCCGATCTCGGAGTGTGAAGACCGAACCTCGAAGACCGATCCTTGTCGAACCCCGAGACCCCGGATCCGAACCCCAATGTGTGACCCCTTTCTCGAAGCCCTATTTTCATAAATGTCATCTATATAAATTGTTGCATATTAAATTGGTCATACTTGCATGCATATTTTGGGTTTTTGGGCGTATTTTGTTGATTCACCTCATAATTAAATATGGAGCCCATATGCGGGTTATTCTAGTCGTATATTGGCTCCATTTAAATTTGTGTAGTGAACCGATGCCACGATTGCCTTGTTAATTTCACATTTAAATTGCGGGGTACCTAAACAACATGAACCTATTAATTAATTGACGGAGCCCCGGTTCCACTTAATATTGCCTAGTTGCATCGCATCTTTACCAAGTCATGCATCATATCATGCATCATGTTGATCTTATGCAGTAGTATTAAATTGTGTATCTAGTGTTTCTTTTAGTGTTTTGCTTCTTCACGGATTAGGACGTTGAGTTGATGCGAGTATCGACAAGTTCTTCGGATAATCTATCTTCGACAGCTATTCCAGGCGAGCATTCTCCCCCTTTGTACCTATTTTGCAATTATAGTCTTTATTTCCTCCTGTTGATCTATTGCTATCTATGTTGTGATGCTTTAGTGTTCCGTACCAGATATATCCCTTGCAGCCTTTATATTGCCCTAGACACATCCTATTGCCTATTGTTTGATAGATAATCAGTCTTGCGAGTCATAGTTGCTTTCTCATGTGCTGGTTCGCGTCGTTGTCGTTCCATCGTTGACGGAAGGTTCGCTTACGCTTAATGGTGGAGATGCTTTATGGTGGAGTTGATCATGACTTTAATTACAACTTGATATTAAAATGTTGGGAATAGATATAACTAATGCAGAGGCACTGGTGGGAAATAGCTAATATTTGGTTCTTCCACGCTCACTTGTGTCCCGTAGGCCCCGAGTACTTGATACATGTTCCTTGGCTATCCGCACTATCTAGATACGGGAGACTCTATGAATCCCCCTTTGCCTGAGCTTGATTCACACTTTATTTCTTGGGGCCACAAACTAGTTTGGGGCTTTATTACTATCATGTACTTATGCCATACGATACTTCTTTATTTATGATTGTGTGTGGAGCACCTGTACTATTTTGGACCGCGGCATGATTTCGCGGTATCGACAAGCCTAGTCACACTTTCGGGTTCCCAGTCGTTTACAGCCGTTCTCACAAATCCTGGGTCTGTTTCGAAGCCAGCCAACTTTGTTGCGGGTAGCTTAGTGTGGTGGCCCCCTAATATGATTTATGAATCATGTGAATTCTTTGTCGTGAGGCCTCGTTGCGTTTTATTTGGTTCTTCCCGAGGTTGATCGTGTGTGTGTTGCTATTTGTGCACCCCTGCATGGTAAATCTTTCTGAAAGCCGTGTCCGTGGTTATGGACTACTTGGAGCACAGTATCTCGATCATAGACAACTATAACTAAAGTAGTGCTATAAATTTGACTTTGACATGTCTAGTAATCAGTTTCACTACAATGGAATGAAATAAAAGTGCCAACAACTGCTAGGTTTGGGATGTCACATGCTAATTGTATCTGACTAGTAAGTACTGCAACTACAACTGAATGGTTAACTAAAACGGCCCACTACTTATGCTATCAGGATGACTCATGCTATCTATATCTGACTAGTAAGTGCTTCAACTATAATGGAATGAATAAAACTGCCAACTGTGTGAGTTCCTCGGTTTCACTTCCTCATTTGGTCTCGAGGGGGAAAATGCTAGGATGGGTATGTTTGGTGTTAGTATCATGTTGGATCCGAAAGGGTCTTTCTTATCCCTCTCTGATAGGCGCTAGTTTTACTGAGTCTCTATAGGTTGTTTAGTATTGTTGTGCTGCCACTTCAGTCCACCATACCTATGTAGGCGAGGACCGCCGAATTCTACTCGCCGTGTACTGGCCTCAGTACTGACGCTCCTCTTTTTCCTTTGCCCTTTGTCAGCACCCCTTTTGTTTTAGCAGGTTTGAAATTGACGTTGTTAGCAGGGTTACCCTTCCGGCTTGGCATGGGCAGGGTTATGGACGCCATTGGTTATTCTGCAGGGCTCTTAGCCCCATTTGCATCTTGTCTGTAGTCGGCCGCTCTAACGTTTTCAAGGTGATTTGGATATTTGTATAGTATATTTGTATTCTTGACTCATGGAGTTGTTGTTGTATAAATATGTTCCATGGGTTCCATCGTGGACTAATGCGTAATGGTATTACTTCATTTTCCACCCGCACGCAACTGCCTGGTGGGCGTCCTTGAATCGTTTCTATGCGGGTTTGGCGGGAAGCGCTAAAATCTGCATAGGGCCAATTTGAGGGTGTTACAGTTCTTTTCCTAAACCACATTGAGCCACTGGTGACATTTGCATGTGTGTTATTTTCCTAAACCACATTGATCCACTTGACATTTACATCTGTATTCTTTTCCTAAACCACATGGATCCACTACAGTCATTACATGTGTGTTCTTTTCTGAACTACATGGATCCACTTGTGACATTTGCATGTGTCTTCTTTTACTAAACCACATTAATCCAGTGGTGACATTGCAAGTGTCTTCTTTTCCTAAACCACATGGATCCACTAGAGACATTGCATGCGTGTTCTTTTCCTAAACCACATGGATCCACTAGAGCCATTCCATGTGTGTTCTTTTCCTAACCCACATGAATCCACTTATGACATTTGCATGTTTGTTCTTTTCCTAAACCACATTGATCCTCTGGTGAGATTTGCATGTGTGTTCTTTTCCTAAACCACATTGATCCACTCGTGACATTGCATGTGTGTTATTTTCCTGAACCACATTGATCCACTAGTAACATTTGCATGTGTGTTCTTTTCCTAAACCATATTGATCCACTGGTGACATTTCCATGTATGTTCTTTTCCTAAACTACATAGATCCACTAGTGACATTGCATGTGTGTTCTTTTCCTGAACCACACAGATCCACTGCTGACATTTTCATGGGTGTTGTTTTCCTAAACCACATGGATCCACTAGAGTCATTGCATGTATGTTCTTTTCCTAAACGACATTGATCCATTGGTGACATTGCATGTGTGTTCTTTTCCTAAACCACAAGGATCCACTAGAGACATTGCATGTGTGTTTTTTTCCAAACCCACACGGATCCACTAGAGTCATTGCACGTATGTTCTATTCCTAAACCACATGGATCCACTTGTGACATTTGCATGTGTGCTATTTTTATAAACCACGTTGATCCACTAGTTACATTCCATGTGTGTTCTTTTCCTAAGCCACATGGATCCACTAGAGACTTTCCATGTGTGTTCTTTTCCTAACACACATGGATCCACTAGAGTCATTGTGTGTATGTTCTTTTCCTAAACCACATGGATCCACTTGTGAAATTTGCATATGTGTTATTTTTCTAAAGCACATTGATCCACTAATGACATTGCATGTGTGTTCTTTTCCTAAGACACATGGATCCACTACAGACATTGCATGTGTGTTCTTTTCCTAAACAACATGGATCCACTAGTTACATTGCATGTTTGTTCTTTTCCTAAACTACATGGATCCACTAGTGACATTTCATGTGTGTTATTTTCGTAAAGCACATTTACCCACTAGTGACATTTGCATGTGTGTTGTTTTCCTAAACCTCGTGGATCCACTGGAGTCATTGCATTTGTGTTCTTTTCCTAAACCACATTGATCCACTTGTGACATTTGCATGTGTTCTCTTTTCCTAAACCACACGGATCCACTAGAGTCATTACATGTGTGTTCTTTTCCTAAACCACATTGATCCACGGGTGACATTTGCATGTGTTTTCTTTTCCCAAACTATATTGATCCACTTGTGACATTGCATGTGTGTTCATTTCTTAAACCACATGGATCCACTTGTGACATTTGCATGTGTGTTCTTTTCCTAAACCACATTGATCCACTAGTGACATTTCATGTGTGTTCTTTTCCTAAACCACATGCATCCACTAGAGTCACTGCATGTGTATTCTTTTCCTAAACCACATTGATCCACTGGTGACATTTGCATGTGTTTCTTTTCTGAAACTATATTGATCCACTTGTGACATTGCATGTTGTTCTTTTCCTAAACCACATGGATGCACTAGTAACATTTGCATTTGTGTTCTTTTCCTAAACCACATTGATCCACTAGTGACATGGCATGTGTGTTCTTTTCCTAAACCACATGGATCCACTAGAGACATCACATGTGTGTTCTTTTCCTAAACCACATGGATCCACTGGAGTCATTGCATGTGTATTCTTTTCCTAAACCACATGGATCCACTAGTGACATTTGTAGGTGTCTTCTTTTCCTAAACCACATTGATCCACTTGTGACATTTACATGTGTGTTCTTTTCCTAAACCACATGGATCCACTAGAGTCATTGCATGTGTGTTCTTTTCCGAAACGACATGGATTCACTTGTGACATTTTCATGTGCCTTCTTTTCCTAAACCATATGGATCCACTAGAGACATTGCATGCGTGTTATTTTTCCTAAACCGCATGGATCCACTAGAGTCATTACATGTGTGTTCTTTTCCTAAACCACATTAATCCACTAGTGATATTTGGATGTGTTTTCTTTTTCCCAAAGCACATTGGTGCACTTGTGACATTGCATGTGTGTTCTTTTCCTAAACCACATGCATCCACTTGTGAGATTTGCATCTGTGTTCTTTTCCTAAACCACATGTATCCACTAGAGTCATTGCATGTGTGTTCTTTTCCTAAACAACATGAATCCACTTATGACATTTGCATGTGTATTCTTTTCCTAAACCGCATTGATCCACTGGTGACATTGCGTATGTACTCTTTTCCTAAACCACATGGATGCACTAGTGACATTGCATGTGTTCTTTCTCTAACCACATGGATCCACTAGAATCATTGCATGTGTGCTCTTTTCCTAAACCACATTGATCCACTTGTGACATTTGCATGTGTTCTCCTTTCCCAAACAACATGGATCCACTTGTGACATTTGCATGTGTGTTCTTTTCCTAAACCACATTGATCCACTAGAGACAATGCATGTGTGTTCTTTTCCTAAACCACATGGATCCACTACAGACATCGCATGTGTGTTCTTTTCCTAATCCACATTGATCCACTGGTGACATTGCATGTGTAGTCTTTTTATAAACCACATTTATCTACTAGTGACATTGCGGGTGTGTTCTTTTCCTAAACCACACGGATCCACTAGAGTCATTGCATGTGTGTTCTTTTCCTAAACCACATTGATCCACTGGTGTCATTTGCATGTGTTTTCTTTCCCCAAACTATATTAATCCACATGTGACATTTCATGTTGTTCTTTTCCTAAAGCATATGGATGCACTAGTAACATTTGCATGTCTGTTCTTTTCCTAAACCACATTGATCCACTAGTGACATTGCATGTGTGTTCTTTTCCGAAACCACATGGATCCACTAGAGACATTGCATGTGTGTTCTTTTCCTAAACCACATGGATCCACTGGAGTCATTGCATGTGTGTTCTTTTCCTAAACCACATGGTCCACTGGTGACATTTGTATGTGTCTTCTTTTCCTAAACCACATTGATCTACTAGTGACATTTACATGTGTGTTCTTTTCCTAAAGCACATGGATCCACTAGAGTTATTGCATGTGTGTTCTTTTTCGAAACCACATGGATTCACTTGTGAAATGTACATGTGTGTTCTTTTCCTAAACAACATGAATCCACTTATGACATTTGCATGTGTGTTCTTTTCCTAAACCACATTGATCCACTGGTGACAATGCGTATGTATTATTTTCCTAAACCACATGGATGCACTAGTGACATTGCATGTGTTCTTTCCCTAACCACATGGATCCACTAGAGTCATTGCATGTGAGCTCTTTTCCTAAACCACATTGATCCACTTGTGACATTTGCATGTGTTCTATTTTCCCAAACAAGATGGATCCACTTGTGACATTTGCATGTGTATTCTTTTCCTAAACTACATTGGTCCACTAGAGACAATGCATGTGTGTTCTTTTCCTAAACCACATGGATCCACTAGAGTCATCCCATGTGTGTTCTTTTCCTAATCCACATGGATCCTCTAGAGTCATTGCATGTGTGTTCTTTTCCTAAACCACATGGATCCACTAGAGACATCGCATGTCTGTTCTTTTCCGAAACAACATGGATGCACTAGTGACATTGCAAGTGTCTTCTTTTCCTAAACCACATGGATCCACTAAAGACATTGCATGGATGTTCTTTTCCTAAACCAGATGGATCCACTAGAGTCATTGCATGTGTGTTCTTTTCCTAAACAACATGAATCCACTTATCACATTTGCATGTGTGTTCTTTTCCTAAACCACATTGATCCACTGGTGACATTGCGTACGTATTATTTTAATAAACCACATGGATGCACTAGTGACATTGCATGTGTTCTTTCCCTAACCACATGGATCCACTAAAGTCATTGCATGTGTGCTCTTTTCCTAAACCACATTGATCCACTTGTGACATTTGCATGTGTTCTATTTTCCCAAACAACATGGATCCACTTGTGACATTTGCATATGTATTCTTTTCCTAAACCACATTGGTCCACTAGAGACAATGCATGTGTGTTCTTTTCGTAAACCACATGGATCCACTAGAGTCATCCCATGGTGTTCTTTTCCTAATCCACACTGATCCACTGGTGACATTGCATGTGTATTCTTTTTATAAACCACATTGATCCACTAGTGACATTGCGGGTGTGTTCTTTTCCTAAACCACACGGATCCACTAGAGTCATTGCATGTGTGTTCTTTACCTAAACCACATTGATCCACTGGTATCATTTGCATGTGTTTTCTTTTCCCAAACTATATTGATCCACTTGTGGCATTTCATGTTGTTCTTTTCCTAAACCACATGGATGCACTAGTAACATTTGCATTTGTGTTCTTTTCCTAAACCACATTGATCCACTAGTGACATTGCATGTATGTTCTTTTCCTAAACCACATGGATCCACTAGAGGCATCGCATGTGTGTTCTTTTCCTAAACCACATGGATCCACTGGAGTCATTGCATGTGTGTGTTTTTCCTAAACCACATGGATCCACTAGTGACATTTGTATGTGTCTTCTTTTCCTAAACCACATTTATCCACTAGTGACATTTACATGTTTGTTCGTTTCCTAAACCACATGGATCCACTAGAGTTATTGCATGCGTGTTCTTTTCCGAAACCACATGGATTCACTTGTCAAATTTGCATGTGTATTCTTTTCCTTAACCACATTGATCCACTGTGACACTGCATGTGTCTTCTTTTCCTAAACCATATGGATCCACTAGAGACATTGCATGCATGTTCTTTTTCCTAAACCATATGGATCCACTAGAGACATCGCATGTGTGTTCTTTTCCTAAACCACATTGATCCACTAGTGATATTTGCATGTGTTTTCTCTTCCGAAACTATATTGATCCACTTGTGACATTTCATGTTGTTCTTTTCCTAAACCACATGGATGCACTAGTAACATTTGCATTTGTGTTCTTTTCCTAAACCACATTGATCCACTAGTGACATTGCATGTATGTTCTTTTCCTAAACCACATGGATCCACTAGAGACATCGCATGTGTGTTCTTTTCCTAAACCACATGGATCCACTAGAGTCATTGCATGTGTGTTCTTTTCCGAAAGCACATGGATCCACTTGTGACATTTGTATGTGTCTTCTTTTCCTAAACCACATTGATGCACTAGTGACATTTACATGTGTCTTATTTTCCTGAACCACATGGATCCACTAGAGTTATTGCATACGTGTTCTTTTATGAAAAGAAATGGAGTCACCTGTGAAATTTGCATGTGTATTCTTTTCCTAAACCACATTGATCCACTACGACACTGCATGTGTCTTCTTTTCCTAAACCATATGGATCCACTAGAGACATTGCGTTCGTGTTATTTTTCCTAAACCACATGGATCCACTAGAGTCATTGCATGTGTGTTCTTTTCCTAAACCACATTGATCCATTGGTGATATTTGGATGTGTTTTCTTTTCCCAAACCACATTGGTGCACTTGTCACATTGCATGTGTGTCCTTTTGCTAAACCATATGTATCCAGTTGTGAGATTTGGAGTGTTCTTTTCCTAAACCACATTGATCCACTAGTGACATTGCATGTGTGTTCTTTTCCTAAACCATATGGATCCACTAGAGACATCGCATGTGTGTTTTTTCCGAAACCACATGGATCCACTTGAGTCATTGCATCTGTGTTCTTTTCCTAAACCACATGGATCCACTAGAGACATAGCATGTGTATTCTTTTCCTAAACCACATTGATCCACTTGTGACATTGCATGTGTTTTCTTTTCCTAAACCACATGGATGCACTAGTGACATTACAGGTGTGTTCTTTTCCTAAACCACATGGATCCACTAGAGTCATTGCATGTCTGTTCTTTTCCTAATACAAATTGATCCACTGGTGTCATTTGCCTGTGTTTTCTTTTCAAAAATTATATAGATCCACTTGTGACATTTGTATGTGTATTCTTTTCCTAAACCATATTGATTCACTAGTGACATTTCATGTGTGTTCTTTTCCTAAGCCACGTGTATCCACTAGAGACATCGCATCTATGTTCTTATCCTAAACCACATGGATCCACTAGAGACATGGTATGTGTGTTCTTTACCTAAACCACATGGATCCACTAGAGACATTGCATGTGTGTTCGTTTCCTAAAGCACATGGATCCACTAGAGACATCGCATGTATGTTCTTTTCCTAAACCACATGGATGCACTAGTGACATTGCATGTGTCTTCTTTTCCTAAACCACATGGATCCACTAGAGACATTGCATTCATGTTCTTTTCCTAAACCACATGGATCCACTAGAGTCATTGCATGTGTGTTCTTTTCCTAAACAACATGAATCCACTTATGACATTTGCATGTGTGTTCTTTTCCTAAACCACATTGATCCCCTGGTGACATTGTGTATGTATTCTTTTCCTACACCACATGGATGCACTAGTTACATTGCATGTGTTCTTTCCCTAACCACATGGATCCACTAGAGTCATTGCATGCGTGCTCTTTTCCTAAACCACATTGATCCACTTGTGACATTTGCATGTGTTCTCTTTTCCCAAACAACATGGATCCACTTGTGACATTTGCATGTGTGTTCTTTTCCTAAACCACATTGATCCACTAGAGACAATGCATGTGTGTTCTTTTCCTAAACCACATGGATCCACTAGAGACATCGCATGTGTGTTCTTTTCCTAATGCACATTGATCCACTGGTGACATTGCATGTGTATTCTTTTTATAAACCACGTTGATCCACTAGTGACATTGCGGGTGTGTTCTTTTCCTAAACCACACGGATCCACTAGAGTCATTGCATATGTGTTCTTTTCCTAAACCACATTGATCCACTGGTGTCATTTGCATGTGTTTTATTTCCCAAACTATATTGATCCACTTGTGGCATTTCATGTTGTTCTTTTCCTAAACCACATGGATGCACTAGTAACATTTGCATGTGTGTTCTCCTCCTGAACCACATTGATCTACTAGTGACATTGCATGTGTGTTCTTTTCCTAAACCCCATGGATCCACTAGAGACAATGCATGTGTGTTCTTTTCCTAAACCACATGGATCCACTAGAGACATCGCATGTGTGTTCTTATCCTAAACCACATGGATCCACTAGAGTCATTGCATGTGTCTTCTTTTCCTAAACCACATTGATCCACTGGTAAAATTTACATGTGTGTTCTTTTCCTAAACCACATGAATCCACTAGAGTCATTTCAGTTGTGTTCTTTTCCGAAACCACATGGATTCACTTGTGAAATTTGCATGTGTATTATTTTCCTAAACCACATTGATCCACTGTGACACTGCATGTGTCTTCTTTTCCTAAACCATATGGATCCACTAGAGACATTGCATGCGTGTTCTTTTTCCTAAACCACATGGATCCCCTAGAGTCATTGCATGTGTGTTCTTTTCGTAACCCACATTGATCCACTGGTAATATTTGGATGTGTTTTATTTTCCCAAACCACATTGGTTCACTTGTGACATTGCATGTGTGTCCTTTTCTTTAACCACATTTATCCACTTATGAGATTTGCATGTATGTTCTATTCCTAAACCACATTGATCCACTAGTGGCATTGCATGTGTGTTCTTTTCCTAAACCATATGGATCCACTATAGACATCGCATGTGTGTTCTTTTCCTAAACCACATGGATCCACTTGAGTCATTGCATGTGTGTTCTTTTCCTAAACCACATGGATCCACTAGAGACATCGCATGTGTGTTCTTTTCCTAAACCACATTGATCCACTGGTGACATTGCATGTGTGTTCTTTTCCTAAACCACATGGATGCACTAGTGACATTACGTGTGTGTTGTTTTCCTAAACCACATGGATCCACTAGAGTCATTGCATGTCTGTTCTTTTCCTAAACCACATGGATCCAGTAGAGACATCGCATCTATGTTCTTATCCTAAACGACATGGATCCACTAGAGACATCGCATGTGTGTTCTTTTCCTAAACCACATGGATCAACTAAAGACATCGCATGTGTGCTCGTTTCCTAAACCACATGGATCCACTAGAGACATCGCATGTCTGTTCTTTTGCTAAACCACATGGATGCACTAGTGACATTGCATGTGTCTTCTTTTCCTAAACCACATGGATCCACTGGAGACATTGCAAGCATGTCCTTTTCCTAAACCACATGGATCCACTAGAGTCATTGTATGTGTGTTCTTTTCCTAAACAACATGAATCCACTTATGACATTTACATATGTGTTCTTTTCCTAAACCACATTGATCCACTGGTGACATTCCGTATGTATTCTTTTCCAAAACCACATGGATGCACTAGTGACATTGCATGTGTTCTTTCCCTAACCACATGGATCCACTAGAGTCATTTGATGTGTGCTGTTTTCCTAAACCACATTGAACCACTTGTGACATTTGCATGTGTTCTCTTTTCTGAAACAACATGGATCCACTTGTGACATTTGCATGTGTGTTCTTTTCCTAAACCACATTGATCCACTAGAGACAATGCATGCGTGTTCTTTTCCTAAACCACATGGATCCACTAGAGACATCGCATCTGTGTTCTTTTCCTAATCCACATTGATCCACTGGTGACATTGCATGTGTATTCTTTTTATAAACCACATTGATCCACTAGTGACATTGCGGGTGTGTTCTTTTCCTAAACTACACGGATCCACTAGAGTCATTGCATGTGTGTTCTTTTCCTAAACCACATTGATCCACTGGTGTCATTTGCATGAGTTTTATTTTCCCAAACTATATTGATCCACTGGTGTCATTTGCATGTGTGTTCTTTTCCTAAACCACATTGATCCACTAGTGACATTGCATGTGTGTTCTTTTCCTAAACCACATGGATCCACTAGAGACATCGCATGTGTGTTCTTTTCCTAAACCACATGGATGCACTAGAGTCATTGCATGTGTGTTATTTTCCTAAACCACATGGATCCACTGGTGACATTTGTATGTGTCTTCTTTTCCTAAACCACATTGATCCACTGGTGACATTTACATGTGTGTTCTTTTCCGAAACCACATGGATCCAGTAGAGTCATTGCATGTGTGTTGTTTTCTGAAACCACATGGATTCACTTGTGAAATTTGCATGTGTATTCTTTTCCTAAACCACATTGATCCACTGTGACTCTACACGTGTCTTATTTTCCAAAACCATATGGATCCACTAGAGACATTGCATGTGTGTTCTTTTTCCTAAACCACATGGATCCACTAGAGTCATTGCATGTGTGTTCTTTTCCTAAACCACATTGATCCACTGGCGATATTTGGATGTGTTTTCTTTTCCCAAACCACATTGATCCACTAGTGGCATTGCATGTGTGTTCTTTTCCTAAACCATATGGATCCACTAGAGACATCGCATGTGTGTTCTTTTCGTAAACCACATGGATCCACTTGAGTCATTGCATGTGTGTTCTTTTCCTAAACCACATGGATCCACTAGAGACATCGCATGTGTGTTCTTTTCCTAAACCACATTGAGCCACTTGTGACATTGCATGTGTGTTCTTTTTCTAAACCACATGGATGCACTAGTGACATTGCGGGTGTGTTCTTTTCCTAAACCACATGGATCCACTAGAGTCATTGCATGTGTGTACTTTTCCTAAACCAAATTCATCCACTGGTGTCATTTGCATGTGTTTTCTTTTCGCAAACTATATTGATCCACTTGTGACATTTGTATGTGTATTCTTTTCCTAAACCACATTGATCCACTAGTGAAATTGCATGTGTGTTCTTTTCCTAAGCCACATTGATGGCTCAATACACGGTGTTGATATAGAGCTCGTTGGGAACCCCAAGACGAAGGTATGATGAGCACAGCAACAAGTTTCCCTCAGTTATGAAACCAAGGTTTAATCGAACCAGTAGGAGCAAGGAAACACCTCAAAGGTGTTACTAGCTGAGCTTTGGTAGGGCGCACTACCGGTGCTAGTAGCAATGTGGAGACCTGCACAACACAACCACAGAACTATGTCCCCAACTTGCGATGAGGTTGTCAATCTCACCGTGTTTTGCGGAAAACAAAGGATTAAACGTATCGAATGGAAAGAAGTAAAAGTTTGTAGAAAGTAAACACAAAATAGTAAACAGTTGTAGATTGTATGTAAAGAAAGAGGAACGGGATCCATAGTTCACTAGAGGTGGCTCTCCTTAGATAGATAACATGCTGGGTGAACAAATTACGGCGGGGCAATTGACAAACACCGAGAAAGCAATACATGCATATACTAATCATCTTGACTCCTCTGAGACTTGATTGGGCATTACAACATAATACATAGACCGCCATCCATCTGCATCTATGACTAATAATCCACCTTCAGGTTATCATCCGAACCCCCTCTAGTATTAAGTTGCAAGCAACAAATTATTGCTTTACGAACTGCGTGTAAAGTAAACAATAAGATTGTTCTATGAACAAAGGATTGTTGTTTTCTCCCTAGTAGCAACAGCACATCTAGTACCTTAGAGATTTCTGTCACTTCCCTAGATTACCAGAGGCATGAACCCACTATCGAGCATAAATACTAGCTCTTGGAGTTGCTAGCATCTACTTGGCCAAGATAGCTATTAACAACGGAAAGCATGCAAGATCTCAAATAAAAAAGACATGATAGAATCAATAATCAATCTGAAATAGCATCTCAATATCCATCGGATCCCCGCAAACACAACATGTATGGATTACAAATAGATGATCTTGATCATGAACGGAGCTCACAAGATCTAAACATGAAAGCACAAAGGAGGAGAAACCAGCCATCTAGCTACTACATGGATCCGTAGTCGAAGGATGAACTACTCATGCATCACACCGGAGGCTTGCATGGTGATGAAGAAGGCCTCCAGGGTGAATTACCCTCTCCGGCAGGGTGCCGGGAAGAGCTTCAGATCCCCCCCGATCGAGGGATAGAGACGACAGCGGCTACAGACTCTTTCGTGGATTTTTGATCGGGCACTTAGGGTTTTCGTCCCGAGGGCACTTATAGTCGGAAGGAGAGGCCGAGGGGGTGCCAGGGCTGGCCACACCACCCCCCGGCGCGGGCCAGGCCTGGCCACGTGGCCAGGTGGTGTGGCCGCCCTCTGGCCCCTCTCCGTCTCGTATTCTGGCACTTGATGACATATGGAAAAATAGGCACTTTGGCTTTTGTCCCGTCCAATTCCGAGAATATTCATTTTCTGACTTTCCTGGAACCAAAAACAACAGAAAACAGGCAGCTGGCACTGTGGCTCTTGTTAATAGGTTAGTCCAAGAAATCATATGAAAAGTACTCCAAAGTTGGAACAAAACACAAGAAAGTGGATAAAACCAAGCATGGAACATCAAAAATTATAGATACATTTGCAATGTATCAACATCCCCAAGCTTAACTCCTGCTCGTCCTCGAGTAGGTAAGTGATAAAAAGAAAATAATTTTTGAGGTGACATGCACCATCAAAGACTTGATCAAAGTATTTGCAAAACATTCAAAGCTGGGATCATAGTACTTCAATCATAACATGAAAGACAAAGTTCTAGAAATAAGCAAAGAAGCTATGATGCAACATGAAAAGGCACAAACAAAAGATTCATGAATAACAATGCTTTGCAAGACGTTTGTTTGTTTCACATAAAGAAAACATAGCATAATAGTATTCAGCTTGTCCCTCAATAGAGTAGCAAATATAAATGCATAGGACACCTTCAAAGTTCATAAGAGTGACTAGATACAATAGTTTCAAACAAGAAATAACAAGTTATGCATCAGTCACCGGTAAGTTCTTGTCATCGTAAGTATATGTGTATCATTGAGAACCGCCAACTGGGTACCCCTTGCCCGATGATACGGAAGAATCCCCATATCAAAATGACAAGGCAAGCAGACAACGAGCATCTCAGCATTCTTCTTATTTACCATGGGAATATGGAGCTTTTTTCTCTCTTTCCTCTTTTCATAGTATCTCTTTTTTCTCTTTTTCTCTTTTTTCTTAGTATAGGACTCTCTTTTTTATAAGAAGAATGCTTCATAGACAACTCATTATGGTTACGCTGCAGGTTTCCACCATGTCAGCATGGATTAGACCAGCGGCCCAGGCGTTTCTCTAACACATATACATAACTCCATGGACTTACAAGCTCCCCTTTCATTTCACACAGACGACATCCATATACAAAAGAGCATGATATCAACTAGGTACAAGTACCAAGTGCAATGTTGAAAGCGTTCCCCATGAAATCATGGTTCTGCTAATTCCCGACAAATAAGTGCAAACATATACAACGTAGAAGACAGAATGGTTTAAGTTTATTAAGGGCAAGTAAAGTAAAGTGTGCCATCAAGTTCTTGAGAGCTTTAATCACTAGTTTTTTCATAACAAGTGGAAGGTAAACAAAAGCATGAATATACTTGGAATAGCATAAGGTAGTAGGTAGGTATGGTGGATGTTGGAGATATGCCTAAGAGGCAATAATAAAACTGATTATTATTATATCTTTGTGTTTATGATGAATGTTTACATCCCATGCTATAATTGTATTATGAGGAAACACTAATACTTGTGTGTTTTGTAAACATAAGAGAGTCCCTAGTAAGCCTCTTGTTGAACTAGCTTGTTGATTAATTGATGATCATGGTTTCTTGATCATGGACATTAGGATGTGATTAATAACAAGGTTATATAATTAGGAGAATGATGTGATGGACACACACCCATAGTAAGCATAGCATAAGATCAAGTCATTAAGTTTGTATTGCTGTAAGCTTTCAAATACATATTAACCTAATCCTTCGACCATGAGGTCATGTTAATCACCATCACCGGACGGATACTTTGATGACATCAAACGCCGCTTCGTAACTGGGTGGTTATAAAAGTGTCATTGGGTATTCTGAAAGTATGTGTTGAAGCGCATGAACCAAGATTGGGATTTGTCCATCCATATGATGGATAGATATACTCTGGGCCCTCTCGGTGGAATGTCATCTAGTTAGCTTGCAAGCATGTGACTGGGTCACAAGGGAAGACCTATCACGGAACGAGTAAAGAGTACTTATCGGTAACGAGGTAGAACTAGGTATGGAGATACCGACCATCAAACCTCGGATAAGTATAGTATCACGTGACAAAGGGAATTGGTTTCGTATGTAAATGGTTCAATCGATCATGAAGTCATCGTTGAGTATGTGGGAGCCATTATGCATCTCTAGGTCCCGCTGATGGTTATTGATAGGAGATGTGTCTCTGTCATGTCTGCATATTCACGAACCGTAGGGTGACATACTTAAGGTTCGAAGTTGTTTTAAGTAGATATGGAATGTGCGTTGGAGACCGAATGTTATTCGGAGTCTCGGATTGGATTCAGGACATCACGAGGAGATCCGGAATGGTCCGGAGAATAAGGTTCATATATAGGGGATCATTTTCTGAGTTAGGAAATGTTCCGGAGTATTTGTATGAGGGTTCTAGAAGGTTTCGGAATGTTCCGGAAGGTTCTAGAAGATATCTCGGAGTTTGCTTGAAAATCAAGATAGGGATCAAGGAGTCCTGGTGGGTCAAGACAAGGAGTCGTGGGGGAGGAGGACTCCTCCCCCCACTCCCCAATCCGCCGGCCATAGAGGAGGGGAGTCCTACAAGGACTCCCCCTCCCCAAGGCGCCCTTCCCCCCTTAAATAGAAGGGCAGGGGCGCCCCCTCCAAGCCCTCTCTCACAACTCCCAATCTCTGCCACCTCTCTCCTCCATCTTTCTTCTGCATAGGCATAGGCGAAGCCCTGCAGAATTCTCTACTCCACCACCACCACCACACCGTCGTGCTGCTGGAATTCCGTGGAGAAGATCTACTACCTCCGCTGCTCGCTGGAACAGGGAGAGGAAGGTCTGCTTCGACTCCGCACGTGTGACCGACTGCGGAAGCACTGCCGGAACGTGGCGCCGGAAGGATCGTCCACTTGACCGACTGCGGAAGCGCTGCTGGAACGCGACACCGGAAGGATCGTCCACACGATCTTGAGATCGGCAAGTGATCGACTACATCAACCACGAGATCTAATCTCGTTAACGCTTTCGGATCTACGAGGGTTAGTTCCTATCTATCTCGTTGCTCATGTCTAATAGATTAGATCTTGGCTTTTATCTAGATTAGATCTGGGTTTTGTTCGTTCTTGCGGTAGAAATTTTTTGTTTTCCATGCTACGAACCAATCAGTGGTATCAGAGCCGTATCTATGCGTCGATCTGTTGCACGAGTAGAACATAATGTTTTTGTGGGCGTTGATGCTTTTGTTGTCGGTGTTTTAGCGTGTACTTTGCATCTTGCGGCATGGTGGGATGAAGCGGCTCGGGCTAACATTACATGTCATCGCACATGAGACTTGCTCCACGCTTGACGTGCAACTTGTTTTGCACAAGTGGCTTTGCGGGTGTGTGTCTCTCCCACCATAGTTAAGATTCAATTTACAATGAGCATCTTGACAACACTTGTATCAATGTTGTGGTCCTTGTTCGTAGGTAAGATCGGTCTTATGCGAAAGCCCCAAACAACGTAAAACATGCAAAGAAAACTAGAGGCGTCTAACTTGTTTTTGCAGGGGTTTTGTGATGTGATATGGCCATCATGTGATTGTGATTGTATTTGATGTATGCAATGATCCTTGTTGTAATATGGCAACCGGTAGGAGCCTAATGGTTGTCTTTAATTATGTTAAGACCTATGTGTCTATTCATCTTGTAATAGCTTTATTCCAAGTAGTTGTAATAGTTGCTGGTGATGATGGACAACCATGAAGCGGCGCCACTAACCTTGACGCAATGCTGGTGATGATGGAGATCATGTTCGTGCTTTGGAGATGGAGATCAAAGACGCAAGAAGAAAGGGCCATATCATATCACACTAATTATGAATTGCCTGTGATGTTAATCCTTTATGCATCTTGTATTGCTTAGATCGCGACGGTAGCATTATAAGATGATCCCTCTCACTAAATATCAAGTAATATAGTGTTCACCCTCAATTGGCACCGTTGCTAAGACTCGTCGTTTCGAAGCATCTCGTGATGATCGGATGTGATAGATTCTACGTGTGCATACAACGGGTGCAAGCCAGATTTGCACATGCGGAAACTAAGGTTATCTTGACGAGCCTAGCATGTACAGACATGGTCTCGGAACACGGAATACCGAAAGGTAGAGCATGAGTCATATAAATGATATGATGAACATGAAGATTGTTCGCCGATGAAACTACATCTTCTCTCGTGAAGATCGGACTTGGTGTAGTGGACTTGGTTCGTGTAATCACTAAGACAATGTGAGGGATGTTGTTTTGAGTGGGAGTTCACCTAGTTAGTTTAAGAATTAAATTTGAACTCAATTTATCATAAACTTAGTCTAAACTACTTGCAAATTGTTGTAGATTATGGCGAACCCCTCCATGAATTTCAATGCGTTCCTAGAGAAAGAAAAGCTTAAGAACAATGGAAGCAATTTCACGGACTGGTTCCGTGGACTGAAGATCGTCCTCAGGGCTGGTCAGTTGACCTATGTGCTCGAAGCACCGCTAGGTGACCCACCTGCAGATGATGCTACCGATGACGTAAAGAATGTTTACGCCACTCGGAAAAATCATTACTCCATAGTTCAGTGTGCCATCCTGTACGGTTTAGAAGCGGAGCTCCAAATGAGTTTTGAGCACCACGACCGGTTCGAGATCATTAAGGAGCTCAGGCTAATTTTTGAGACTCGCGCGGCCATGGAGAGCTATGAGGCCTCCGAAAAGTTCTTTAACTGTAAGATGGAAGAGGGAAGCTCCGTTAGCGAGCACGTGCTCACCATGTCTGGGTACGCAAAGAAACTCCAAGAATTGGGGATATCGATTCCTAATGAGTTGGGGATTCACCGTCTCCTCCAATCACTGCCACCAAGTTACAAGAACTTTGTGATGAACTATAACATGCACTGCATGAACAAGACGTTGCCTGAACTATCGTCCATGCTGAAAACTGCTGAAGTGGAGATCAAGAAGGAGCACCAAGTGTTGATGGTCAATAAGACCACCAATTTCAAGAGACGGGGCAAGCATAAGAACAAAGGCAACTTTAAGAAGGACGGCAAGAAAGTTGCCGCACCTGCAAAGAAGCCCAAGGCTGGTCCTAAACCTGAAACTGAGTGCTTCTACTACAAGGGTGCTGGTCACTAGAAGCGTAACTGCCCCAAGTACCTGGCGGATCTGAAGAACGGCAACATCAAGAAGAAAGGTATATTTGATATATGTGTTATAGATGTGTATCTTACTAGTAATCGTAGTAGTGCCTGGGTATTTGATACTGGTTCGGTTGCTCATATTTGTAACTCGAAACAGGAGTTGCGGAATAAACGAAGACTGGCAAGAGACGAGGTGACGATGCACGTTGGAAATGGCTCCAAGGTTGATGTGATTGCTGTCGGCATGCTCCCTCTACATCTACCTTCGGGATTAGTTTTAAATTTGAATAATTGTTATTTGGTGCCTGTGTTAAGCATGAACATTATATCTGGATCCTGTTTATTGCGAGACGGTTACTCTTTTAAGTCCGAGAATAAAGGTTGTTCGATTTATATGAGTAATATCTTTTATGGTAATGCACCTGAGATGAATGGTTTATTCTTACTGAATCTCGATAGTAGTGATACACATGTTCACAACATAGATGCTAAACGAATAAAATTGAATGATAATTCTACATACATGTGGCACTGTCGTCTTGGTCACATTGGATTGAAGCGTATGAAGAAACTCCATTCTGATGGACTTCTTGAATCACTTGATTTTGAATCACTTGAAAGATGCGAAGCATGTCTAATGGGAAAAATGACTAAGACTCCATTCTCTGGAATAATGGAGCGAGCTACAGACTTATTGGAAATAATACATACCGATGTGTGCGGTCCAATGAGTGTAGCATCGCGTGGTGGATATCGTTATGTTCTCACTTTCACGGATGACTTGAGTAGATATGGGTATGTCTACTTTATGAAACATAAGTCCGAAACTTTCGAGAAGTTTAAGGAATTTCAAAGTGAAGTGCAAAATCATCGTAACAAGAAGATTAAGTTTCTGCGCTCTGACCGCGGAGGTGAATATCTGAGTTATGAGTTTGGCATGCATTTAAAGAAATGTGGAATACTTTCGCAATTGACACCACCGGGAACACCACAGCGTAATGGTGTGTCCGAACGTCGTAATCGAACTCTCTTAGATATGGTTCGGTCTATGATGTCTCTTATAGATTTACCGTTATCATTTTGGGGCTATGCATTAGAGACAGCCGCATTCACTTTAAATAGGGCACCATCTAAATCCGTTGAAACGACACCGTACGAATTGTGGTTTGGTAAGAAACCTAAGTTGTCGTTCCTTAAAGTTTGGGGTTGCGAAGCATATGTAAAGAAGTTACAACCTGATAAGCTAGAACCCAAAGCGGAGAAATGCGTCTTCATAGGATACCCTAAAGAAACAATTGGGTATACCTTCTATCATAGATCCGAAGGCAAAGTTTTCGTTGCAAAGAATGGATCCTTTCTTGAGAAGGAGTTTCTCTCGAAGGAGGTGACTGGAAGGAAAGTAGAACTCGATGAGGTTATTGAACCTTCTCTCGGATTTGAGAGTAGCGCAGCACCGGAAGATGTTTTTGTGCCGCCTGCACCAATTGAAGAGGAAGCTAATGATAATGATCATGAAACTTCAAACGAAGTTACTGCTGAACCTCGCAGGTCAACGAGGGTTCGTACCACTCCTGATTGGTATGACTCTGCCTTGAACGTCATGTTGGTGGACAACGCTGATGACCCTGCGACGTATGAAGAAGCTATGGTGAGCCCAGATTCCGACAAATGGCTAGAAGCCATGAAATCCGAAATGGGATCCATGTACGAAAACCAAGTGTGGACTTTGGTGGACTTACCGGATGGCTGCAAGGCTGTCGAGAACAAATGGATTTTTAAGAGAAAAACAGATGCTGATGGTAACGTTACCGTCTATAAAGCTCGACTTGTCGCGAAAGGGTTCCGACAAATTCAAGGAGTTGACTATGATGAGACTTTCTCACCAGTAGCGAAGCTAAAGTCTGTGAGGATTTTGTTAGCAATTGCTGCACATTTCGATCATGAGATTTGGCAGATGGATGTCAAAACGGCGTTCCTTAATGGTGACATTGAGGAAGAGTTGTATATGGTACAACCCAAGGGTTTTGCTGATCCTAAAGATGCTGACAAGGTATGCAAGCTTCAGCGCTCCATTTATGGACTGAAGCAAGCATCCCGGAGTTGGAATCAGCGTTTTGATAAAGTAATCAAAAACTTTGGATTTATACAAACTTATGGAGAAGCTTGTATTTACAAGAAAGTGAGTGGGAGCTCTGTAGCATTCCTAGTACTATATGTAGATGACATATTGTTGATTGGGAATGATATAGAACTTCTTAGTAGCGTCAAAACCTATTTGAATAATAGTTTTTCAATGAAGGATCTTGGCGAAGCAGCATATATTCTAGGCATCAAGATTTATAGAGATAGATCAAGACGCCTAATAGAGCTTTCACAAAGTACATACTTGGACAAGGTTCTAAAGAAGTTTAGAATGGAAAATAGCAAGAAAGGGTTCGTGCCCATGTTGTCAGGTAAGACCTTGAGTAAGACTCAAAGTCTAGCTACGGCAGAAGATAGAGAAATGATGAATAATATTCCCTATGCCTCTGCCATAGGTTCTATCATGTATGCCATGCTGTGTACAAGACCGGATATAGCACATGTTGTTAGTTTGACTAGCAGATATCAAAGTGATCCTGGAATGGAGCACTGGACAGCGGTCAAGAATATCCTAAAGTACCTAAATAGGACTAAGGATATGGTTCTTTCTTATGGAGGTGATGAACAGCTTGTTGTAAACGGTTACACCGATGCTAGTTGGAACACAGATCCGGATGACTCTAAGTCACAGTCGGGATACGTATTTATTTTGAATGGTGCTGAAGTGAGCTGGAGGAGTGCAAAGCAAAGCGTTGTGGCAAAATCTTCAACTGAATCGGAATACATAGCTGCTTCGGAGGCTACACAAGAAGCCGTATGGATGAAGGAATTCATTACTGAACTTGGCGTGGTTCCCAGTGTGTTGGACCCGATGGCCATCTACTGTGACAACACAGGTGCCATAGCTAATGCACAGGAGCCAAGGTCACATAGCAAGCTGAAGCACATCAAGCTACGTTTCCACGCTATTCGCGAGTATGTCCGAGATGGTGACATAAAGATTAGCAAAGTACACACTGATCTGAATGTGGCGGATCCGTTGACTAAACCTCTCCCTAGGGCAAAGCATGACCAACACCAGAACGCCATGGGTGTTCGGTATATTACCATGTAATCTAGATTATTCACTCTAGTGCAAGTGGGAGACTGTTGAAGATATGCCCAAGAGGCAATAATAAAAGTGATTATTATTATATCTTTGTGTTCATGATGAATGTTTACATCCCATGCTATAATTGTATTATGAGGAAACACTAATACTTGTGTGTTTTGTAAACATAAGAGAGTCCCTAGTAAGCCTCTTGTTGAACTAGCTTGTTGACTAATTGATGATCATGGTTTCCTGATCATGGACATTAGGATGTGATTAATAACAAGGTTATATCATTAGGAGAATGATGTGATGGACACACACCAATAGTAAGCGTAGCATAAGATCAAGTCATTAAGTTCGTATTGTTGTAAGCTTTCAAATACATAGTAACCTAATCCTTCGACCATGAGGTTATGTTAATCACCATCACCGGATGGATACTTTGATGACATCAAACGCCGCTTCGTAACTAGGTAGTTATAAAAGTGTCATTGGGTATTCTGAAAGTATGTGTTGAAGCGCATGAACCAAGATTGGGATTTGTCCATCCATATGACGGATAGATATACTCTGGGCCCTCTCGGTGGAATGTCATCTAGTTAGCTTGCAAGCATGTGACTGGGTCACAAGGGATGACATATCACGGAACGAGTAAAGAGTACTTATCAGTAACGAGTAGAACTAGGTATGGAGATACCGACGATCAAACCACGGATAAGTATAGTATCGCGTGACAAAGGGAATTGGTTTCGTATGTAAATGGTTCAATCGATCACGAAGTCATCGTTGAGTATGTGGGAGCCATTATGGATCTCCAGGTCCCGCTGATGGTTATTGATAGGAGATGTGTCTCTGTCATGTCTGCATATTCACGAACCGTAGGGTGACACACTTAAGGTTCGAAGTTGTTTTAAGTAGATATGGAATGTGCGTTGGAGACCGAATGTTGTTCCGAGTCTCAGATTGGATTCGGGACATCACGAGGAGATCCGGAATGGTCCGGAGAATAAGATTCATATATAGGGGATCATTTTCTGAGTTAGGAAATGTTCCGGAGTATTTGTATGAGGGTTCTAGAAGGTTTCGGAATGTTCCGGAAGGTTCTAGAAGATATCTCGGAGTTTGCTTGAAAATCAAGATAGGGATCAAGGAGTCCTGGTGGGTCAAGACAAGGAGTCGTGGGGGAGGAGGACTCCTCCCCCCACTCCCCAATCCGCCGGCCATAGAGGAGGGGAGTCCTACAAGGACTCCCCCTCCCCAAGGCGCCCTCCCCCCTTAAATAGAAGGGCAGGGGCGCCCCCTCCAAGCCCTCTCTCACAACTCCCAATCTCTGCCGCCTCTCTCCTCCACCTTTCTTCTGCACAGGCATAGGCGAAGCCCTGCAGAATTCTCTACTCCACCACCACCACCACACCGTCGTGCTACTGGAATTCCGTGGAGAAGATCTACTACCTCCGCTGCTCGCTGGAACAGGGAGAGGAAGGTCTGCTTCGACTCCGCACGTGTGACCGACTGCGGAAGCACTGCCGGAACGTGGTGCCGGAAGGATCATCCACTTGACCGACTGCGGAAGCGCTGCTGGAACGCGACACCGGAAGGATCGTCCACACGATCTTGAGATCGGCAAGTGATCGACTACATCAACCACGAGATCTAATCTCGTTAACGCTTTCGGATCTACGAGGGTTAGTTCCTATCTATCTCGTTGCTCATGTCTAATAGATTAGATCTTGGCTTTTATCTAGATTAGATCTGGGTTTTGTTCGTTCTTGCGGTAGAAATTTTTTGTTTTCCATGCTACGAACCCATCAGTGGACTCTTTGGAATAACTTGGTTTAGGGAGTTGGATGCATGAGTGGAACTCATACTTTGTTGTGGAGGCTAGCAAAAGACTGGGAGCGACAAACTAAGAGAGCAATAATGGCCATAATCATGCAGAGCGATAAAACATCATTGAGCAAAGCATAAAGTGATACTACAAGTTGAAAACTAAAGGATCATAAAGGCTATGGTGACTTGAGATAGTCATAACATGGTGTGAGCATGTGCCAAGTCAACCCAAATAAAGCATCAAAGGAGAATACCACTATACTATGCTTTAATATGCTAAAACAACGCATGATTCATCCAAGGCACATTAAGCAATCTCAATTGTTTATAACAAGTCATGCTACAGCAAAGAATACTAAGCATAAATCCAAAACAATATCAAGCATGGCATGACAAAGCATAGGCCACAGTCAAAAACAAACTCTTTTTACCACATAAGCATGAACTTTCCTACTCTTTTCCAAACCAAACCAAACTATTTGGAAATAAAAGTGTGAAAGAGGGGGTCCAACCAATTTATTCAGAAGACTAAGCAAACCAAGCAAACTAAAAACCAAAACAAAAATGAAAAAGAAGACGCTCCAAGAAAAACACAATTGTGCATGAAACAATAAAAAGAAGCGTTGGAAGAAACCTGAGATTTTTATTGATAAAGAAGGGGATGCCTTGGGCATTCCCAAGCTTTGACGCTTGTACTTATTGGATGTTTCTTGGGGTGACACGCGTGGCATCCCCAAGCTTGAGCTTTAGTCTATCCTTCATCTCATTACTCATTCCTTCCATACACCTGAAAATTTTCCTTCATATAAAACTTCATACAATCTCATTAGCAACATTAGTGCACTTAAGATAAATAAGTCTCAAGGTTCAGTTCTAACACCAAATAAACTTCCATTAGAACACTAGCTACTGTAACACTTCCCTCAAAAAGCTCAATTCCCCAAAGGAACTCAAGAAGGAACTAACAAGAAGCAAATGCAGAAAATGGCAGAAATCTGTCAAAACAGACCACCAGGTAAAGACGAAATTTTTCGAAGCCCTTCTGTTGCTCAAATCAAAAAGTGTTGAAATAACGAACGTTAGATAACAACCTGGGTTAGCAGCACAAAACATTACAGCTCAATCCGACATACAGAGCTCTCTCAGGAATTTTTATGGTGAAGCACAGAAATCTGTTTCGGGACAACAACTTTCCCAATCATTACTTCACTCTCATTAGAGGTTACTCTTGGCACAAAAAGCAAATAAAAAGGATAAGGAGAGGTTATTACAGAGGTAATAACTTCCAAGACTCAACTAAAACTCTTGGGTTATCTCCCAACAAGTACTTTTCTATAACACCTTTAAGTTAGGCATAAAAATTTGAGAAGATGCTCTCATAGGAAATATGAATTGAAGTTAAAGAGAGCATCAAGAAGCAAATTCAAAACACATTTAAGTCTAACCCACTTCCTATGCATAGTAATCTTGTATGCAAATAAATGCACAAAGAACAAAGTGACAGGCATAGGAAGATAAAACAAAAGTAACTTCAAAACTTTCAGCACATAGAGAGGTGTTTCATTACCATAAAAACTTCTACAACCATATTTTCCTCTCTCATAATAATTTTCAGTAGCCTCATGAATAAACTCAACAATATAACTATCACATAAGGCATGCTTTTCATGATCTACAAGCACTAGAGCTTTATTATAAATATTTTCAAAAGAATCCTTGGAACCTAACATTCACCCTCCTTTGATAAGCATGGGGGACAATCAAATAATGTAAGGGATAAAGAGTTACTCTCATTAGAAGGTAGGCATGGGTAGATCCATTCTTCCTCCTTTTGTCCATCACTCTCCTCCTCTTTTTCATCTAATGAGATTTCATGTTCAGCAATTTCTTCTTCCATGGAGGTTCTAGCAGGCGGTGGTTCATCTATTACCTTAGCAGTCATAAAATTGTTCCCAAATAGGAAACTGAGTGAGTTATCCATAATGAAATAGTGATTCGACAAGAGCTAGTCATAAAGGAAACTTAAGAAAGGAACTAATTTTTTTGTGTTTTCTGAAGAACAAAACAAGCAAACAGAGCAAAAAAGAAAACTAAGCAAAACAAAAACAACAAAGTAAAGGGATTGGTTATGAGGGACTCCCCTTGTGAAGATGTCCTTGACTCCCTGGCAACGGCGCCAGAAAATCGCTTGATGGCTCAATACACGGCGCCCAGAAAAGTGCTTGGTGCGTGGTGTTGATGTAGAGCTTGTTGGGAACCCCAAGAGGAAGGTATGATGAGCACAGGAGCAAGTTTCCCTCAGTTATGAAACCAAGGTTTAATCAAACCAGTAGGAGCAAGGAAACACCTCAAAGGTGTTACTAGCTGAGCTTTGGCAGGGCGCACTACCGGTGCTAGTAGCAACGTGGAGACCTACACAACACAGCCACAGAACTTTGTCCCCAACTTGCGATGAGGTTGTCAATCTCACCGTGTTTTGCGGAAAACAAAGGATTAAACGTATCGAATGGAAAGAAGTAAAAGTTTGCAGAAACTAAACACAAAACAGTAAATAGTTGTAGATTGTATGTAAAGAAAGAGGACCCGGATCCATAGTTCACTAGAGGTGGCTCTCCTTAGATAGATAACATGCTGGGTGAACAAATTACAGCGGGGCAATTGACAAACACGGAGAAAGCAATACATGCATATACTAATCATCTTGACTCTTCTGAGACTTGATTGGGCATTACAACATAATACATAGACCGCCATCCAACTGCATCTATGACTAATAATCCACCTTCAGGTTATCATCCGAACCCCCTCTAGTATTAAGTTGCAAGCAACAAATTATTGCTTTACGAACTGCGTGTAAAGTAAACAATACGATTGTTCTATGAACAAAGGATTGTTGTTTTCTCCCTAGTAGCAACAGCACATCTAGTACCTTAGAGATTTCTATCACTTCCCCAGATTACCAGAGGCATGAATCCACTATCGAGCATAAATACTAACTCTTGGAGTTGCTAGCATCTACTTGGCCAAGATAGCTACTAACAACGGAAAGCATGCAAGATCTCAAATAACAAAGACATGATAGAATCAATAATCAATCTAAAATAGCATCTCAATATCCATCGGATCCCCGCAAACACAACATGTATGGATTACAAATAGATGATCTTGATCATGAACGGAGCTCACAAGATCTAAACATGAAAGCACAAAGGAGGAGAAACCAGCCATCTAGCTACTACATGGATCCGTAGTCGAAGGATGAACTACTCATGCATCACACCGGAGGCTTGCATGGTGATGAAGAAGGCCTCCAGGGTGAATTCCCCTCTCCGGCAGGGTGCCGGGAAGAGCTTTAGATCCCCCGATCTAGGGATAGAGACGACAGCAGCTACAGACTCTTTCGTGGATTTTTGATCGGGCACTTAGGGTTTTCGTCCCGAGGGCAACTTATAGTCGGAAGGAGAGGCCGAGGGGGTGCCTGGGCTGGCCACACCACCCCCTGGCGTGGGTCAGGCCTGGCCGTGTAGCCAGGTGGTGTGCCCGCCCTCTGGCTCCTGTCTGTCTCTTATTCTGGCACTTGATGACATCTAGAAAAATAGGCACTTTGTCTTTTGTCCCGTCCAATTTCGAGAATATTCATTTTTGGACTTTCCTGGAACCAAAAACAGCAGAAAATAGGCAGCTGGCACTGTGGCTCTTATTAATAGGTTAGTCCAAGAAATCATATGAAAAGTACTCCAAAGTTGGAACAAAACACAAGAAAGTGGATAAAACCAAGCATGGAACATCAAAAATTATAGATACATTTGCAATGTATCAACATCCCCAAGCTTAGCTCCTGCTCGTCCTCGAGTAGGTAAGTGATAAAAAGAAAATAATTTTTGAGGTGACATGCACCATCAAAGACTAGATCAAAGTATTTGCAAAACATTCAAAGCTGGGATCATAGTACTTCAATCATAACATGAAAGACAAAGTTCTAGCAATAAACAAAGAAGCTATGATGCAACATGAAAAGGCACAAACAAAAGATTCATGAATAACAATGCTTGACGTTTGTTTGTTTCACATAAAGAAAACATAGCATAATAGTATTCAGCTTGTCCCTCAATAGAGTAGCAAATATAAATGCATAGGACACCTTCAAAGTTCATAAGAGTGACTAGATACAATAGTTTCAAATAAGAAATAACAAGTTATGCATCAATCAACTAGTCTTGGGACAATGCACATAGAACTAAGAATGGCCACTATGCTCTCAAAGTAGGTGCATAAAGTTGGAAGGTGGAGACTAAATATAATGGTGGAAGAAAGGCCTTTTGTAAAAGGAAGTAGGGATTCAAGTCTCATAAAGAGCTTCCAAAGATTATGGTACTCATAGCTTTCAGCTCTCATTGCCCCTATCATAAGCATCTTGAAGTGATTAAGGTTAAAGTGAACAAACTATAGTGTAGATGCTTGACGAAGTATAAGTCAGAAATCTCATGTCCCTTGTATACGAGGGCCGCTCCTCATGCTACTCAAGTTTAGTCACCGGTAAGTTCTTGTCATCGTAAGTACATGTGTATCATTGAGAACCGCCAGCGGGGTTCCCCTTGCCCGATGATACGGAAGAATCCCCATATCAAAATGACAAGGCAAGCAGACAACGAGCATCTCAGCATTCTTCTTATTTACCATGGGAATATGGTGCTTTTTTGTCTCTTTCCTCTTTTCATAGTATCTCTTTTTTTTCTCTTTTTCTCTCTTTTTCTTTCAGCATAGGACTCTTTTTTTTATAAGAAGAATGCTTCATAGAAAGCTCATTATGGTTACGCTGCAGGTTTCCACCATGTCAGCATGGATTAGACCAGCGGCCTAGGCGTTTCTCTAACACATATACATAACTCCATGGACTTGCAAGCTCCCCTTTCATTTCACACCGACGACATCCATATACAAAAGAGCATGATATCAACTAGGTACAAGTACCAAGTGCAATGTTGAAAGTGTTCCCCATGAAAGCATGGTTCTACAAATTCCCGACAAATAAGTGCAAGCATATACAACATAGAAGACACAATGGTTCAAGCTTATTAAGGGCAAGTAAACTAAAGTGTGCCATCAAGTTCGTGAGAGCTTTAATTTTTCATAACAAGTGGAAGGTAAACAAAAGCATGAATATACTTGGAATAGCATAAGCTAGTAGGTAGGTATGGTGGACTCTTTGGAATAACTTGGTTTAGGGAGTTGGATGCATGAGTGGAACTCATACTTTGTTGTGGAGGCTAGCAAAAGACTGGGAGCGACAAACTAAGAGAGCAATAATGGCCATAATCATGCAGAGCGACAAAATATCATTGATCAAAGCATAAAGTGATACTACAAGTTGAAAACTAAAGGATCATAAAGGCTATGGTGACTTGATATAGTCATAACATGGTGTGAGCATGTGCCAAGTCAACCCAAATAAAGCATCAAAGGAGAACACCACTATACTATGCTTTAATATGCTAAAACAACGCATGATTCATCCAAGGCACATTAAGCAATCTCAATTGTTTATAACAAGTCATGCTACAGCAAAGAATACTAAGCATAAAGCCAAAACAATATCAAGCATGGCATGACAAAGCATAGGCCACAGTCAAAAACAGACTATTTTTACCACATAAGCATGAACTTTTCTACTCTTTTCCAAACCAAACCAAAATATTTGCAAACCAAAGTGTGAAAGAGGGGGTCCAACCAATTTATTCAGAACACTAAGCAAACCAAGCAAACTAAAAACCAAAACAAAAACGAAAAAGAAGACGCTCCAAGAAAAACACAATTGTGCATTAAACAATAAAAATGAAGCGTTTGGAAGAAACCTGGGATTTTTATTGATGAAGAAGGGGATGCCTTGGGCATCCCCAAACTTTGAAGCTTGTACTTCTTGGATGTTTCTTGGGGTGACACGCGTGGCATCCCCAAGCTTGATCTTTAGTCCATCCTTCATCTCATTACTCATTCCTTCCATACACCTAAAAAATTTCCTTCATACAAAACATCACACAATCTCATTAGCAACATTAGTGCACTTAAGATAAATAAGTCTCAAGGTTCAGTTCTAACACCAAATAAACTTCCATTAGAACACTAGCTACTGTAGCACTTTCCTCAAAAAGCTCAATTCCCCAAAGGAACTCAAGAAGGAACTAACAAGAAGCAAATGCAGAAAATGGCAGAAATCTGTCAAAACAGACCACCAGGTAAAGACGAAATTTTTCGAAGCCCTTCTGTTGCTCAAATCAAAAAGTGTTGAAATAACGAACATTAGATAACAACCTGGGTTAGCAGCACAAAACATTACAGCTCAATCCGACATACAGAGCTCTCTCAGGAATTTTTACGGTGAAGCACAGAAATCTGTTTCGGGACAACAACTTTCCCAATCATTACTTCACTCTCATTAGAGGTTACTCTTGGCACAAAAAGTAAATAAAAAGGATAAGGAGAGGTTCTTACAGAGGTAATAACTTCCAAGACTCAACTAAAACTCTTGGGTTATCTCCCAACAAGTACTTTTCTTTAACGCCTTTAAGTTAGTCATAAAAATTTGAGAAGATGCTCTCATAGGAAATATGAATTGAAGTAAAAGAGAGCGTCAAGAAGCAAATTCAAAACACATTTAAGTCTAACCCACTTCCTATGCATAGGAATCTTGTATGCAAATAAATGCACAAAGAACAAAGTGACAGGCATAGGAAGATAAAACAAAAGTAACTTCAAAACTTTCAGCACATAGAGAGGTGTTTCATTACCATAAAAACTTCTACAACCATATTTTCCTCTCTCATAATAATTTTCAGTAGCCTCATGAATAAACTCAACAATATAACTATCACATAAGGCATGTTTTTCATGATCTACAAGCACTAGAGCTTTATTATAAATATTTTCAGAAGAATCCTTGGGAACATAACATTCACCCTCATTTGATAAGCGTGGGGGCCAATCAAATAATGTAAGGGATAAAGAGTTACTCTCATTAGAAGGTAGGCATGGGTAGATCCATTCTTCCTCCTTTTGTCCATCACTCTCCTCCTGTTTTCATCTAATGAGCTTTCATGTTCAACAATTTCTTCTTCCATGGAGGTTGTAGTAGGCAGTGGTTCATCTATTACCTTAGCAGTCATAAAACTATTCCCAAATAGGAAACTGAGTGAGCTATCCATAATGAAATAGTGATTGGAGAAGAGCTAGTCATAAAGGCAACTTAAGAAAGGAACTAATTTTTTTTGTGTTTTCTGAAGAACAAAACAAGCAAACAAAGCAAAAAAGAAAACTAAGCAAAACAAAAACAACAAAGTAAAGGGATTGGTTATGAGGGACTCCCCTTGTGAAGATGTCCTTGACTCCCTGGCAACGGCACCAGAAAATCGCTTGATGGCTCAATACACGGCGCCCAGAAAAGTGCTTGGTGCGTGGTGTTGATGTAGAGTTTGTTGGGAACCCCAAGAGGAAGGTATGATGAGCACAGCAGCAAGTTTCCCTCAGTTATGAAACCAAGGTTTAATCGAACCAGTAGGAGCAAGGAAACACCTCAAAGGTGTTACTAGCTGACCTTTGGCAGGGTGCACTACCGATGCTAGTAGCAACGTGGAGACCTGCATAACACAACCACAGAACTTTGTCCCCAACTTGCGATGAGGTTGTCAATCTCACCGTGTTTTGCGGAAAACAAAGGATTAAACATATCGAATGGAAAGAAGTAAAAGTTTGCAGAAAGTAAACACAAAACAGTAAACAGTTGTAGATTATATGTAAAGAAAGATGACCCGGATCCATAGTTCACTAGAGGTGGCTCTCCTTAGATAGATAACATGCTGGGTGAACAAATTATAGCAGGGCAATTGACAAACATCGAGAAAGAAATACATGCATATACTAATCATCTTGACTCCTCTGAGACTTGATTGGGTATTACAACATAATACATAGACCGCCATCCAACTGCATCTATGACTAATAATCCACCTTCAGGTTATCATCCGAACCCCCTCCAGTATTAAGTTGCAAGGAACAAATTATTGCTTTACGAACTGCATGTAAAGTAAACAATACGATTGTTCTATGAAAAAAGGATTGTTCTATGAACAAAGGATTGTTGTTTTCTCCCTAGTAGCAACAGCACATCTAGTACCTTAGAGATTTCTTTCACTTCCCCAGATTACCAGAGGCATGAACCCACTATCGAGCATAAATACTAACTCTTGGAGTTGCTAGCATCTACTTGGCCAAGATAGCTACTAACAACGGAAAGCATGCAAGATCTCAAATAACAAAGACATGGTAGAATCAATAATCAATCTGAAATAACATCTCAATATCCATCGGATCCCCGCAAACACAACATGTATGGATTACAAATAGATGATCTTGATCATGAACGGAGCTCACAAGATCTAAACATGAAAGCACAAAGGAGGAGAAACCAGCCATCTAGCTACTACATGGATCCATAGTCCAAGGATGAACTAATCAAGCATCATACCGGAGGCTTGCATGGTGATGAAGAAGGCCTCCAAGGTGAATTCCCCTCTCTGGCAGGGTGCCAGGAAGAGCTTCAGATCCCCTCGATCTTGGGACAGAGACGACGGTGGCTACAGACTCTTTCGTGGATTTTTGATCGGGTACTTAGGGTTTTCGTCCTAAGGGCAACTTATAGTCGGAAGGAGAGGCCGAGGGGTGCCTGGGCTGGCACACCACCCCCTGGCACACCACCAGGTGGTGTGGCCGCCCTCTGGCTCCTCTCCGTCTCGTATTCTGGCAATTGATGACATCTGGAATAATAGGCACTTTGGCTTTTGTCCCATCCAATTCCGATAATATTCATATTTTGAATTTCCTGGAACCAAAAACAGCAGAAAACAGGCAGCTGGCACTGTGGCTCTTGTTAATAGGTTAGTCCAAGAAATTATATGAAAAGTACTCCAAAGTTGGAACAAAACACAAGAAAGTGGATAAAACCAAGCATGGAACATCAAAAATTATAGATACATTTGCAATGTGTGTTCTTTTCCTAAACCACATGGATCCACTAGAGACATCGCACGTGTGTTCGTTTCCTAAACCACATGGATCCACTAGAGACATCGCATGTATGTTCTTTTCCTAAACCACATGGATGCACTAGTGAATTGGATGTGTCTTCTTTTCCTAGACCACATGGATCCACTAGAGACATTGCATGCATGTGATGGGTTCGTAGCATGTAAAACAAAAAAATTCTACCGCAAGAACGAACAAAACCCAGATCTAATCTAGATAAAAGCCAAGATCTAATCTATTAGACATGTGCAACGAGATAGATAGGAACTAACCCTCGTAGATCCGAAAGCGTTAACGAGATTAGATCTCGTGGTTGATGTAGTCGATCACTTGCCGATCTCAAGATCGTGTGGACGATCCTTCCGGCGTCGCGTTCCAGCAGCGCTTCCGCAGTCGGTCAAGTGGACGATCCTTCCGGCGCCGCGTTTCGGCAGCGCTTCCGCAGTCGGTCACACGTGCGGAGTCGAAGCAGACCTTCCTCTCCCCGTTCCAGCGAGCAGCAGAGGTAGTAGATCTTCTCCACGGAATCCCACCAGCACAACGGTGTGGTGGTGGTGGTGTAGAGAATTCTGCAGGGCTTCGCCTATGCCTGTGCAGAAGAAAGGTGGAGGAGAGAGGCGGCAGAGATTGGGTGTTATGTGAGAGGGCTAGGAGGGGGCGCCCCTGCCCTTCTATTTAAGGGGGGGAGGGCGCGCCTGGGAAGGGGGAGTCCTTGTAGGACTCCCCTCCTATGGCCGGCGGTGGGAAGGAGGGAGGAGTCCTCCTCCCCCACGAATCCGTGTCTTGCCCCACCAGGACTCCTTTGATCCTTTCTTGGTTTTCAAGCAAACTCCAAGAAATCCTCTAGAACCTTCCAGAACATTCCGAAACCTTCTAGAATCTCCATACAAATACTCCGGAACATTTTCTAACTTAGAAAATGATCCCCAATATATGAATCTTATTCTCCGGACAATTCCGGATCTCCTCGTGATGTCCCGGATCCATTCCGAGACTCCGAACAACATTCGGTCTCCAATGCACATTCCATATCTACTTAAAACAACTTCGAACCTTAAGTGTGTCACCCTACGGTTCATGAATATGCAGACATGACAGAGACACATCTCCTATCAATAACCATCAGCGGGACCTGGAGATCCATAATGGCTCCCACATACTCAACGATGACTTCGTGATCGATTGAACCATTTACATACGAAACCAATTCCCTTTGTCACGCGATACTATACTTATCCGAGGTTTGATCGTTGGTATCTCCATACCTAGTTCTACTTGTTACTGATAAGTACTCTTTACTCGTTCCGTGATATGTCATCCCTTGTGACCCAGTCACATGGTTGCAAGCTAACTAGATGACATTCCACCGAGAGGGCCCAGAGCATATCTATCCGTCATATGGATGGACAAATCCCAATCTTGGTCCATGCGCTTCAACACATACTTTCAGAATACCCAATGACACCTTTATGACCACCCAGTTATGAAGCGGTGTTTGATGTCATGAAAGTACCCATCCGGTGATGGTGATTAACACAACCTCATGGTCGAAGGATTAGGTTACTATGCATTTAAAAGCTTACAGCAATACGAACTTAACGACTTGATCTTATTCTACGCTTACTATGGGTGTGTGTCCATCACATCATTCTCCTAATGATATGATCTTGTTATTAACGACATCCAATGTCCATGATCAGGAAACCATGATCATCCATTAATCAACAAGCTAGTTTAACAAGAGGCATACTAGGGATTCTTTTATGTTTACAAAACACACATGTATTAGTGTTTCCTAATAATACAATTATAGCATGGGATGTAAACATTTATCATAAACATAAAGATATAATAATAACCACTTTTATTATTGCCTCTTGGGCATATCTCCAACAGCATGTTCTTTTCCTAAACCACATGGATCCACTAGAGTCATTGCATGTGTGTTCTTTTCCTAAACAATATGAATCCACTTATGACATTTGCATGTGTGTTCATTTCCTAAACCACATTGATCCACTAGTGACATTGCGTATGTATTCTTTTCCTAAACCACATGGATGCACTAGTGACATTGTTCTTTCCCTAACCACATGGATCCACTAGAGTCATTGCATGTTTGCTCTTTTCCTAAACCACATTGATCCACTTGTGACATTTGCATGTGTTCTCTTTTGCCAAACAACATGGATCCACTTGTGACATTTGCATGTGTGTTCTTTTACTAACCCACATGGATCCACTAGAGTCATTGCATGTATGTTCTTTTCCTAAACCACATGGATCCACTTGTGACATTTGCATGTGTATTCTTTTTATAAACCACATTGATCCACTAGTGACATTGCATGTGTGTTCTTTTCCTAAGCCACATGGATCCACTAGAGTCATTGCGTGTATGTTCTTTTCCTAAACCACATGGATCCACTAGAGACATCGCATGTCTGTTCTTTTCCTAAACCTCATGGATGCACTAGTGACATTGTGTCTTCTTTTCGTAAACCACATGGATCAACTAGAGACATTGCATGCATGCTCTTTTCCTAAACCACATGGATCCACTTGAGTCATTGCATGTGTGTTCTTTTCCTAAACAACATGAATCCACTTATGACATTTGCATGTGTGTTCTTTTGCAAAACCACATTGATCCACTTGTGACATTGCGTATGTATTCTTTTCCTAAACCACATGGATGCACTAGTGACATTGCATGTGTTCTTTCCATAACCACATGGACCCACTAGAGTCATTGCATGTGTGTCGTTTTCCTAAACCACATTGATCCACTTGTGACATTTGCACATGTTCTCTTTTGCCAAACAACATGGATCCACTTGTGACATTTGCATGCGTGTTCTTTTCCTAAACCACGTTGATCCACTAGAGACAATGCATGTGTGTTCTTTTCCTAAACCACATGGATCCACTAGAGACATCGCATGTGTGTTGTTTCCTAATCCACATTGATCCACTAGTGAAATTGCATGTGTATTCTTTTTATAAACCAGATTGATCCACTAATGACATTGCGGGTGTGTTCTTTTCATAAACCACACGGATCCACTAGAGTCATTGCATGTGTGTTCTTTTCCTAAACCACATTGATCCACTGGTGTCATTTGCATGTTATATCTTTTCCCAAACTATATTAATCCACTTGTGACATTTCATGTTGTTCTTTTCCTAAACCACATGGATGCACTAGTAACATTTGCATGTGTGTTCTTTTCCTAAACCACATTGATCCACTAGTGACATGGCATGTGTGTTCTTTTCCTAAACCACATGGATCCACTAGAGACATCGCATGTGTGTTCTTTTCCTAAACCACATGGATCCACTTGAGTCATTGCATTTGTGTTCTTTTCCCAAACCACATGGATCCACTGGTGACATTTGTATGTGTCTTCTTTTCCGAAACCACATTGATCCACTGGTGACATTTACATGTGTGTTCTTTTCCTAAACCACATGGATCCACTAGAGTCATTGCATGTGTGTTCTTTTCCGAAACCACATGGATTTACTTGTGAAATTTGCATGTGTATTCTTTTCCTAAACCACATGGATCCATTGTGACACTGCATGTGTCTTCTTTTCCTAAACCATATGGATCCACTAGAGACATTGCATGCGTGTTCTTTTTCCTAAACCACATGGATCCACTAGAGTCATTCCATGTGTGTTATTTTCCTAAACAACATGAATCCACTTATGACATTTGCATGTGTGTTCATTTCCTAAGCCACATTGATCCACTGGTGACATTGCGTATGTATTCTTTTCCTTAAACACATGGATGCACTAGTGACATTGCATGCGTTCTTTCCCTAACCACATGGATCCACTAGAGTCATTGCATGTGTGCTCTTTTCCTAAACGACATTCATCCACTTGTGATATTTTCATGTGTTCTCTTTTGCCAAACAACATGGATCCACTTGTGACATTTGCATGTGTGTTCTTTTTCCTAACCTACATGCATCCACTAGAGACATCGCATGTCTGTTCTTTTCCTAAACCGCATGGATGCACTAGTGATATTGCATGTGTGTTCTTTTCCTAAACCAAATGGATCCACTAGAGACATTGCATGCATGTTATTTTCCTAAACCACATGGATCCACTAGAGTCATTGCATGTATGTTCTTTTCCTAAACAACATGAATCCACTTATGACATTTGCATGTGTGTTCTTTTCGTAATCCACATTGATCCACTGGTGACATTGCGTATGGATTCTTTTCCTAAACCACATGGATGCACTAGTGACATTGCATGTGTTCTTTCCCTAACCACATGGATCCACTAGAGTCATTGCATGTGTGCTCTTTTCCTAAACCACATTGATCCACTTGTGACATTTGCATGTGTTCTCCTTTCCTAAACAACATGGATCCACTTGTGACATTTGCATGTGTGTTCTTTTTCTAAACCACATTGATCCACTAGATACAATGCATGTGTGTTCCTTTCCTAATCCACATTGATCCACTAGGGACATTTTATGTGTGTTATTTTCCTAAACCACATGGATCCACTGGTGACATTTGTATGTGTCTTCTTTTCCTAAACCACATTGATCCACTGGTGACATTTACATGTGTGTTCTTTTCCTAAACCACATGGATCCACTAGAGTCATTGCATGTGTGTTCTTTTCCGAAACCACATGGATTCACTTGTGAAATTTGCATGTGTATTCTTTTCCTGAACCACATTAATCCACTTTGACACTGCATGTGTCTTCTTTTCCTAAACCATATGAATCCACTAGAGACATTGCACGCGTGTTCTTTTTCCTAAACCACATGGATCCACTAGAGTCATTGCATGTGTGTTCTTTTCCTAAACCACATTGATCCACTGGTGATATTTGGATGTGTTTTCTTTTCCCAAACCACATTGGTGCACTTGTGTCATTGCATGTGTGTCCTTTTCCTAAACCAAATGTATACACTTGTGAGATTTGCATGTGTGTTCTTTTCCTAAACCACATTGATCCACTAGTGGCATTGCATGTGTGTTCTTTTCCTAAACCATATGGATCCACTAGGGGCATCGCATGTGTGTTCTTTTCCTAAACCACATGGATCCACTTGACTCATTGCATGTGTGTTCTTTTCCTAAACCACATGGATCCACTAGAGACATCACATGTGTGTTCTTTTCCTAAACCACATTGATCCACCGGTGACATTGCATGTGTGTTCTTTTCCTAAACCACATGGATGCACTAGTGACATTGCGGTTGTGGTCTTTTCCTAAACCACATGGATCCACTAGAGTCATTGCATGTGTGTTCTTTTCCTAAACCAAATTGATCCACTGGTGTCATTTGCATGTGTTTTATTTTTCCCAAACTATATTGATCCAATAGTGACATTTGTATGTGTATTCTTTTCCTAAACCACATGGATCCATTTGAGTCATTGCATGTGTGTTCTTTTCCTAAACCACATGGATCCACTAGTTAACTTTGTATGTGTCTTCTTTTCCTAAACCACAATGATCCACTGGTGAAATTTACATGTGTGTTCTTTTCCTAAACCACATGCATCCAGTAGAGTTATTGTATGTACGTTGTTTTCCGAAACCACATGGATTCACTTGTGAAATTTTCTTGTGTATTCTTTTCCTAAACCACATTGATCCACTATGACACTTCATGTGTCTTCTTTTCCTAAACCATATGGATCCATTAGAGACATTGCATGCGTGTTCTTTTTCCTAAACCACATGGATCCACTAGAGTAATTGCATGTGTGTTCTTTTCCTAAACCACATTGATCCACTGGTGATATTTGGATGTGTTTTCTTTTCTCAAACCACATTGGTGCACTTGTGACATTGCATGTGTATCCTTTACTTAAACCACATGTATCCACTTGTGAGATTTGCATGTGTGTTCTTTTATTAAACCACATTGATCCACTAGTGGCATTGCATGTGTGTTATTTTCCTAAACCATATGGATCCAGAATAGACATCGCATGTGTGTTCTTTTCCTAACCCACATGGATCCACTTGAGTCATTGCATGTGTGTCCTTTCCTAAACCACATGGATCCACTAGAGACACCGCATGTGTGTTCTTTTCCTAAACCACATTGATCCACTAGTGACATTGCAGGTGTGTTCTTTTCCTAAAACACATGGATGCACTTGTGACATTGCGGGTGTGTTCTTTTCCTAAACCACATGGATCCACTAGAGTGTTGCATGTGTGTTCTTTTCCATAAACCAAATTGATCCACTGGTGACATTTGCATGTGTTTTCTTTTCCCAAACTATATTGATCCACTTGTGACATTTGTATTTGTATTCTTTTCCTAAACCACATTGATCCACTAATGACATTGCATGTGTGTTCTTTTCCTAAGCCACATGGATCCACTAGAGACATCACATCTATGTTCTTATCGTAAACCACATGGATCCACTAGAGACATCGCATGTGTGTTCTTTTCCTAAACCACATGGATCCACTAGAGACATCCCATGTCTGTTCGTTTCCTAAACCACATGGATCCACTAGAGACATCGCATGTATGTTCTTTTCCTAAACCACATGGATGCACTAGTGACATTGCATGTGTCTTCTTTTCCTAAACCACATGGATCCAGTAGAGACATGGCATGCATGTTCTTTTCCTAAACCACATGGATCCACTAGAGTCATTGCATGTGTGTTCTTTTCCAAAACAACATGAATCCACTTATGACATCTTCACGTGTGTTCTTTTTCTAAACCACATTGATCCACTGGTGACATTGCGTATGTATTCTTTTCCTAAACCACATGGATGCACTAGTGACATTGCATGTCTTGTTTCCATAACCACATGGATCCACTAGAGTCATTCCGTGTGTGCTCTTTTCCTAAACCACATTGATCCACTGGTGACATTTGCATGTGTTCTCTTTTCCCAAACAACATGGATCCATTTGTGACATTTTCATGTGTGTTCTTTTCCTAAACCACATTGATCCACTAGCGACAATGCATGTGTGTTCTTTTCCTAACCCACATGGATCCACTAGAGTCATTGCATGTATGTTCTTTTCCTATACCACATGGATCCACTTGTGACATTTCCATGTGTATTCTTTTTATAAACCATATTAATCCACTAGTGGCATTGCATGTGTGTTCTTTTCCTAAGCCACATGGATCCACTAGAGACATTGCATGTGTGTTCTTTTCCTAACCCACATGGATCCACTAGAGTCATTACATGTATTTTGTTTTCCTAAACCACATGGATCCACTAGAGACATCGCATGTATGTTATTTTCCTAAACCACATGGATGCACTAGTGGCATTGCATGTATCTTCTTTTCCTAAACCACATGGATCCACTAGATACATTGCAGGCATGTTCTTTTCCTAAACCACATGGATCCACTAGAGTCATTGGATGTGAGTTATTTTCCTAAACAACATGAATCCACTTATGACATTTGCATGTGTGTTCTTTTCCTAAACCATATTGATCCACTGGTGACATTGCGTATGTATTCTTTTCCTAAACCACATGGATGCACTAGTGACATTGCATGTGTTCTTTCCCTAACCACATGGATCCACTAGAGTCATTGCATGTGTGCTCTTTTCCTAAACCACATCGATCCACTTGTGACATTTGCATGTGTTCTCTTTTCGCAAACAACATGGATCCACTTGTGACATTTGCATGTGTGTTCTTTTCCTAAACCACATGGATCCACTAGAGACATCACATGTGTGTTCTTTTCCTAATCCACATTGTTCCACTGGTGACATTGCATGTGTATTCTTTTTTATAAACCACATTGATCCACTAGTGACATTGCGGGTGTGTTCTTTTCCTAAACCACACGGATCCACTAGAGTCATTGCATGTGTGTTCTTTTCCTAAACCACATTGATCCACCGGTGTCATTTGCATTTGTTTTCTTTTCCCAAACTATATTGATCCACTTGTGACATTTCATGTTGTTCTTTTCCAAAACCACATGGATGGACTAGTAACATATTCATTTGTGTTCTTTTCTAAACCACAGCGATCCACTAGTGACATTACATGTGTGTTCTTTTCCTAAACCACATGGATCCACTAGAGACATCGCATGTGTGTTCTTTTCGTAAACCACATGGATCCAGTCGAGTCATTGCATGCATGTTCTTTTTCTAAACCACATGGATCCACTGGTGACATTTGTATGTGTCTTCTTTTCCTAAACCACATTGATCCACTGGTGACATTTACATGTGTGTTCTTTTCCTAAACCACATGGATCCACTAGAGTCATTGCATGTGTGTTCTTTTCTGAAACTACATGGATTCACTTGTGAAATTTGCATGTGTATTCTTTTCCTAAACCACATTGATCCACTGGTGATATTTGGATGTGTTTTCTTCTCCCAAACCACATTGGTGCACTTGTGACATTGCACGTGTCTCCTTTTCCTAAACCACATGTATCCACTTGTGAGATTTGCATGTGTGTTCTTTTCCTAAACCACATTGATCCACTAGTGGCATTGCATGTGTGTTCTTTTCCTAAACCATATGGATCCACTATAGACCATCGCATGTGTGTTCTTTTCCTAACCCACATGGATCCACTTGAGTTATTGCATGTGTGTTATTTTCCCAAACCACATGCATCCACTAGAGACATCGCATATGTGTTCTTTTAGTAACCACATTGATCCACTGGTGACATTGCATTGTGTTCTTTTCCTAAACCACATGGATGCACTAGTGACATTGCGGGTGTGTTCTTTTCCTAAACCACATGGATCCACTAGAGTCATTGCATGTGTGTTCTTTTCCTAAACCATATGGATC